>APFE031617876.1:26164-75407 GCA_000404065.3 Pinus taeda | reverse complement strand
GAACACTCAAAAAAATGTGTTATATTTAGGTGAAACCTATGGGAAAAATACTATGGGACAAATACCATGGACTAGATTGTTATTAATACCATGCAAAAAAACATTATTAACCCTAATATTAATATTAATAAAAATAAAAATGGCACATGTTATTGACCCATGGTATTCACTTGGAATGTAGCCTATTTAAGTGGGGGAATTAAACCAGAATAGATCCATCTTTACTCTGGATCTACTAACCCCTGAGAGGTATCAAATATCGTGAGATGCAAACTAGCATAGAGTGAAAAAATATTGATCCAATCAAGAGTAAAAATGGATGTTGTAATTTAATGTATGTTGAACATTTTAGCTTGGTTAAAATAAAAATCAACTATTAATTTTATTAATTTTTATAAATTACTAATAGTAATTTTTAAGCTCCAGGTTTATGATAACTCATGGTATTGACCCATGGTATTCATGTAAGCATAGACTATTCAAAGGGGAAATTCTATCTTAGATCCATCTTAATTCTGGGTCTACCAAGTGCTCAGAGGGATAAATAGATTTCATCCCCCTAAGAGTGGT
Organism: Pinus taeda; assembly: GCA_000404065.3. Classification (NCBI taxonomy): domain Eukaryota; kingdom Viridiplantae; phylum Streptophyta; class Pinopsida; order Pinales; family Pinaceae; genus Pinus; species Pinus taeda. The sequence continues at coordinate 74,837 of APFE031617876.1, read as the reverse complement.
AGATGTGGAGTTAAGATGGATATAGGTTGGTTTTTATGATAATGAAGATATTAAATAGACTTAGGAAATTATATTGTAAAAACATCTTAAGGTGAATGGTTAAAGCATAGACATTGGACAAGTATATTTGTATACTTCTGTTTTAAACTGAAACAAATCCAGGGCTAAAAGGAATGGATTGATTGCACTAGTCATCCTTCTATAACTTTCCAACATATGCTGGAGTAAACAGATTGTAATTTGGGTAATTTTTCTAATGCAAATGGGAACATACTTGTGTATTGGTAGGGTGGTTACGAGGTCCCTAGAAGTGGAGTAAACAGATTGTAATTTGGGTAATTTTTCTAATTGCAAATAGGAACATACTTGTGTATTGGCAAGGTGGTTATTGATGAGCCCCAAAATTGGTAACAATTTGGGCTCTTTTGGCTTCATTTTCATTGTTCAGCCCTTGTTCAAATCTGTCATTTTCTATATTTTATGCATTATTTTTAGTATGTTTGTGTCTTTGGTACGAATAGGGGAAGTTACTCTTCCTAGGTGGTTAACACGTGTCTATTTCAGGTTTTTGACATATATTGGAGCAAAGTCAAAGCAATCATGAGCTATAAGGCAGCCAAGCCTGAAGTTAGGACTTGTAGGAGGGATGCCTATGACATTCAATGACCCTTCCTTGGGATTTTCACCTTCAACTCCGAGCTCCCAAGACCACCAAGCCGAATCTAGAAGGAAGCCAATCAGCATTTAGAAAGGGACTGTTTGACTCACAGTTTGACAACCGAGTTCCACATATTGAGGAGGCCAGCTAGGTCCCTCGTTATCTATAAATGTTGAGGCCTCAACCTTCGTAGAAAGACTTTTGAACCTATTGTGTACTTTGCACCTCAGTGCTGCAGCAGCTTTATTTTATTCCTTTGTAGCCATTTTTGGCATAACTGTTATGAATCTTTTTGAATAATGAGAACCAGTTTGGTTTCCTAGAAAATCTGAGTTTTCCATAGGAGCCAAAGCTCTCAGGGTTGGGCCCAACCTAAGAGCCTAGGACATCCTTTCTGTATTATTGCTTTTCCCTTTACATATCATTGTTTTTCTCTTTTATGCATTTGAACACATTGCTGTTAAGTAGATTTCGTTATGATGCTGGCATAGATCACTGTTTATGAATGACTTTGGTTTAGATGTTTTGGTAGGATAATAACAGCAAGATCTCCAAGGAAAAGAGACAACTACACTCCTGGTTTCACCTCGAACTTATTGGATTTGGGGCTGAAATCGAGGAAACAGTGCTGCCTCACAAAAACACTAGTTTGCTGTTTATGCAATCTTTTAGTGTGCTTGTTTTAGTTGCAGAGATTAGTCATGGGTTTGGACATCTGAAATGTTTCCTTACATAGATGGTGTACAAGGTTTTCTTCCCAAATAAAGTTGCTGCTCATTTATGTTGATTGTTGGATAGAATAGATTAGTTTAGGATTTGATCATTTGCAGGTTTTTGTAGAATTGATCAAGGCCCACCATGCAGGGCATCCTCTTCCTTCATCCATCCTCCCAAAGCATCATCTAAGCCTCCTATTCTGTCTTGTAGCTAAGCTGCCCTTTTCCCATCTATCCTTTATGTCTACGAAACCTTACCTTCTTTCTCATCATTGCCTTAGCCATCTTCGAGCCACGTCAGCCTTCTACACCTCTCCACCGAACCACCCATCAGTCCTTAGGCCATGTTTAGACCCCTATCCTACCTCTAGATCCATCCATGCACCTTCCCTCAATCATCCACCTCCTAAAAACTGACTTCCAAACATCCCGTAGAAGTTCTAAAGTTTCTTGTAGAACCCCTGCAGACTTCCTGTAGAAACTCACAAGTGAGGTTTCCTAATAGCCAAACTTTGTGAGACTCTGGGGAAGAGTGTTAGGGACTCCTTAGACCCTCTTTGAGCCTCTCCAACTATTTCCAAGCATTCCTCTTCCTTGATCCACTCTTGGACAGTGAAGCACAGTTCAAGCATATGCATGTCAAAATCGACACTTAATCAAGAAAATACAAAAAGATACTTTCTAGAACAAAAGTAGTCTAGGACATGTACATTTTCCCTTTTTGAAGTCAATGGCATCTCATTCAGCAGTTTGTATTCTCATTGTTGCATCAATAAAACTAGCTGGTAGGATTAGGGTTTGCTAGGGTTTTCATTCCTCTTTGGCTTTCAGTTTCTTTCCGCAAGTAGATTATCTCCCCTTTGAGTTAGCTTTCATTCATCATTTACAAGCTTCTTCTAAGAACTTATAGAAGTTGGCTAAAGCCCTAGCGGACTTGTGCCAGCTGACCAAGTGGTAGTTGTGACAAGAGCTAGTACTTGTGCATATAGCACCGTCTCTTCCAAGTTTGTTACGAACAACCGAGTTGATAAAGTTAAAGAAGGGAGTTCCAGGAGTTGCAGCATTATTGCTGCAATACTGGGGCCCACCATCTTTTTGGCGCCGTTGTCGGGGAAGCGTCAGAGTATTGGTGATTGTTGCTATTCTTCTATTTTCTACTACAAACTTCTACTAAGCAGTTTATTTCATTTCCATTCTGCAATTTCATTTCCGCAAAAGTAGAGAAGACATTTCTTTCTTTCCTAGATTAGCCTTCAAATTCCGCAATTTCAATTCTATAAGCATATATTAGAATTTCAATTCTGCTTTCATAGATTAGCATTTCAATTTTTCAAACCTAATAGCATTTCAATTCCGCATTTTCTTTTCAGTAAGATAGTTAGCTATAGCTCAACCTATTTTAGTTTTGCAGGTACGAAAGAAAAAATACAAAAAGCAAGAAAAAGTCTTTCCATTTCATGCCTCGTAGGAACAAAGATAAAACCGGCAAATTCTTACCCAACACCCCCACCACATCACTGAGTCAACTTTCTCTTTTCTCTGGTGACATTGAGGCAGAAGAACCTATAGATGAACCTCCTGAGACATACAAATATCCTATAGCAGAAGAAGAGTTAGAAACCATTCCATCTGCAGCCATGGTTGAAAACCGAAACGGGAGAAGAGAAGATGAGAGAATAGAGGGTGCCTTTCCCATTCGAGAGACCAATGGAGACATGAAAATGAAAAACATAAGTCCCTCTGCACTACCTAATTTCCATGGTCTGACTTCTGAGGACCCTGATACCTTCTTATTTGAGTTTGTTGTCCTTTTTCGAACTTATGGCTATGCTGAGGATGAGCAAAAGCTTAAACTATTTCCCTCTACCCTCAAGGATGTAGCATTACACTGGTTCACGGGGTTACCTGGAAACAGTATCACCACTTGGGCTCAAATGCAACAAGCCTTCAACACCAAGTACAGAGACTATTGTAGGTCCAAGGAAACTAAGGGGGAAATCTTTCGGATGACCATGGGCAGTGACGAATCTTTGAAAGACTATGAGGAAAGGTTCCAACTCAGTTATAAACGAGCTAGGTGCACACTTGACCCGGAATCTCTGAAGTTGGTTTTGCTCCGAGGAGTCGCTGAAGACCTTTTGGACACCCTTAACCTACTGGCTGGAGGAGATATCTTCCCCTACCTTTCTTCCAGGCCACCCTAGAATGGTTTCTAAACACGGTCTTTATGTCCTCATAAGGTAGTTGGTAGATATCTCCTTAATGGATGTCATTTTGTGACAAGCTCCAGGGGCACGGCGATGAAATTACAGAAGAATTCCTTCGGTCCTTGGAGCCGAAGTCAAAAACATTGGTCATCGTCAATTTCAGGGGACTAACCCTCAGACTCACACCGCAGCTCATCAGCAAGGTGACTGATCTTCCAATGGGAATCCCGTGGGATAAGGAGGAAAGGAAGCTAGGTAAGAAGGCTAAAGAAGAATTCTTCTTGCCTAAGGAACAATTCTCAGAGGATAAAAACGGAGTGAGGAGGACTAGCCTACAGCCGTTCTGGAGTGAAGACAATCTCCAAATTATGAAGTATATCACTTACAAGGGGCGGTTTAGTATCATATATGGTTATCATTTTCAGTTGCTCACAGAACTCAGGCACCACATGGACCTCCCCTCGAAGCAGAAATTGAGCATTCCATACTTCCTTTTGCAGTCCATGACTGAATGTGCCACCAAGCTCAGAGAAGGAACACTGGACCAGCTAGCACATCATGGTCTGATAAAGCTCCTCGTGGAAGATGCACTCCACACTTTCACTGTCCCTCTCTCATGGGAGATTTTCCAGAATATGACAAAGGATGATGACATCCGAGTTTTAGCTGAGGAGCTTACTTCCTCCAGTAGTGAAGAGAAGGAGCCTACTCAGGCTAAGAAGAAGATCAAAATATAGGACACCCAGGGCAAAGCTCCCAAGAAGGAGCAAAAAGGAACACCAGTAAAGCAAGCTGCCAAAACAGGGGATGATGGGATTGCCCCAACGCCCAGAGAAAAATGACTACAGAGTAGGGTAGAGCAGACTGAGAAAGTCCAGGATGGTAAGGGTACCACTAAGGCTACCTCGGCCAAGATGAAAGAAAAAGTTCCCGCAACCAAGAAGGCTAAAACTGTGCCCTCGATTCCTACAGGGAAGCAATAGGGTACTCCTACAGGAAAATAGTAGAGTACCCCTACAGGAAAGCAACAAAGTACTCCTACAGGAAAACAACAGAGTACCCCTACAGGAAAGCAACAAAGTGCTCCTACAGGGAAGAAACAAAGTGCTCCTACAGGGAAGAAGCAGAGTGGTCCTACGAGGAGGGAGAAGAGAATTCCTTCAGGGAAACAACAAGGTCCCTCTACAGGAAAATTGAAAATGGCTTCTACAGGAAGCTAGAAAGCAACCGCTACAGGACTTTCTATAGGAAGTCCGAAAGGAGAACAACAGCAAGAGAAATCGGCTGAAATCCTAGCTAGGGAGGCAGTAGCTGTGCTGGCTGACCTAAGTACTCCTCCCAAGACAAAAGAAAAACGAAAATGGGAGACTCATCTATATTTCAAAGCAAGAAGGAGTGTGAGAATTAAGGCTGGCAGACCCCAGCCTCCATCCAAAGAACCTATCATTATTGTGGATACTCCTACCACGCCAAGGAATAAATCCCCCTCCAAAGCCTCCATTACTTATGAGAGGGGGAGCCCAAAAACGTCTTCATGGAAGGACAGAGTGGAGAAAATGAGCTCACAAGCCTCTCTACAGGATGCTTAGGCTATTCTACAGGAAACTCTGGCTAGGCTAAAGGAAACTAAGCAGATGGAGGAGAAGGCAGTTGAGTCACCACCAGAGGAGGAGGGAGCAGCTAAGTCACCACCAAAGGAGGAGAAACCTAATGTTATCATGAAACCAAGCCCACAGCCCAACTTGGGCTCTTATTATAACTTTTTGGAAGCAGGCAGAATTATTCCCCAAAATTTTACAGTGCCACTGTTTTTAGCACTAGAAGAAGAACAGGTATGAACCCACACGTGGATGAGGATAGCTAAATCTAAGAGAGTAGCAGATATTAGGCCTCTAGAGGAAAGGCTCAAGGAAGCACAAAGGGAGCTGGCAAGAGTAAGGCACGTGGGAAGCTCCTAGAAAGCAAAATTGAGAGAAGAAAATGAGCTGCTCAGACAGCAGCTCCAGCTGTAGGAACAAGGGAAAGAAAAGGGCATGGCAGCCAAGGATCCCTCAGCAGAGCCTCAAGGGGAAGAAGAGATGCAAGTTGATCTTGAGGAATTCAACCAGCAGCTACAGGAAAGGGGACTGCAAGCAGATAGTGAGATACAATCACTAAGGCAACAGGTGCAAGAAAAGGAGGCACAACTGGCCTGCATGGCCAGTTGGGCAATGGAAGCACTTCAATGTAGGCAGCCAGCTAAATCTTATGGCATGTACCTCCAGGACCAATGGTTGTAGTTCCAAATTAATACATTGGCACAGAGGGGTATCTCTCATATCCAGAACTCCCAACAATTCACAGATTTATGTAACACCAGTTCCTCGGAAGATAAGGCCAAGCTCTCAGAGTTTTACCTCCATAACTTGGCCCTTCCAAACATCACTTCGTGGGACCCCAACACAGCAGTAGGGGACATGCAGCTAATGTCAATGACCTCATGGTTAAACCACGAAGAGAAGAGAGCAGTTGAGGTGAGGAATATCATGGACCGGGAGTTACATGAACCACTACTGATTTGAGCAGAACCAGGGGACCCCACAACACTGATATCCGCTCACCAACACCTAGCAACCAATTCCCAGGGATTACTAGACTACATGGATCATCAGGCCCAGGCCATAGCACACTTCGAGGATATGAAGAGGTTACTTGGGGACAACTGTGTTCATGCTTGCACTCGTAGGTGGAACACATTGTCCCACAGCCTCAAGATTCGAGAATATCACACTCCAACTCGGATGAGGGAGGCTTTGGCATGGGTACCTCTCTACAAGAAGTCTATGCAGAACCTCCAAGCCAGTTGGATAGGCCTCAAGCTAAGTCCACCCTTGCTGTTGGGATTATTAGAGGGAGGTTCAGAAGAGGAGGAGCATAAGCAGTGGGAAGAAGTGGAGAGGAAGGCTAGATTTCATGACAGTGTTGAGGACACTACTTCAGAAGCCTGGGATGTGAGAGTGGCCATTAAAGCGATGAAATATGAAGAGTTGGACTAGTTTCTCAGGGATGAGCAACCCTTTTAGCAGGGGGTGATGATGAGCCCCAAAATTGGTCACAATTTGGGCTCATTTGGCCTCATTTTCATTGTTCGGCCCTTGTTCAAATCCATCATTTTCTATAGTTTATGCATTATTTTTAGTATTTTTGTGTCTTTGGTGTGAATAGGGGAAGTTACTCTTCCTAGGTGGTTAACACGTGTCTATTTCAGGTTTTTGACATATATTGGAGCAAAGTCAAAGCAATCATGAGCTATAAGGCAGCTAAGCCTGAAGTTAGGACTTGAAGGAGGGATGCCTATGACATTCAATGACCCTTCCTCGGGATTTTCACCTTCAACTCCGAGCTCCAAAGACCACCAAGCCGAATCTAGAAGTAGCAAATCAACATTTAGAAAGGGACTGTTTGACTCACAGTTTGATAGCTGAGTTCGACAGATTGAGGAGGCCAGCTAGGTCCCTCGTATCTATAAATGTTGAGGCCTCAGCCTTCGTAGAAAGACTTTTGAACCTATTGTGTACTTTGCACCTCAGTGCTACTGCAGCTTTATTTTGTTCCTTTGTAGCCATTTTTGGCATAACTTTTATGAATCTTTTTGAATAATGAGAAGCAGTTTGGTTTCCTAGCAAATCTGAGTTTTTCATAGGAGCCAAAGCTCTCAGGGTTGGACCCAACCTGAGAGCCTAGGACCTCCTTTCTGTATTATTGTTTTTCCCTTTACGTATCACTGTTTTTCTCTTTTATGCATTTGAACACATTGTTGTTAAGTAGATTTCGTTATGACGCTGGCATAGATCACTGTTTATGAATGACTTTGGTTTAGATGTTTTGGTAGGATAATAACAGCAAGATCTCCAAGGAAAAGAGACAACTACACTCTTGGTTTCACCTCGGCCTTATTGGATTTGGGGCTGAAATCGAGGAAACAGTGTTGCCTCACAAAAACACTAGTTTGTTGTTTATGCAATCTTTTAGTGTGCGTGTTTTAGTTGCAGAGATTAGTCATGGGTTTGGACATCTGAAACATTTCCTTATATAGATGGTGTACAAGGTTTTCTTCCCAAATAAAGTTGCTGCTCATTTATGTTTATTGTTGGATAGAATAGATTAGTTTAGGATTTGATCATTTGCAGGTTTTTGTAGAATTGATCAAGGCCCACCGTGCAGGGCATCCTATTCCTTCATCCATCATCCCAAAGCATCATCTAAGCCTCCTGTTCTGTCTCGTAGCTACGCTGCCCTTTTCCCATCTATCCTTTGTGTCTACGAAACCTTACCTTCTTGCTCATCATTTCCTTAGCCATCTTCGAGCCAAGTCAGCCTTCTACACCTCTCCACCGAACTGCCCACCAGTCCTTAGGCCATGTTTAGACCCCTATCCTACCTCTAGATCCATCCATGCACCTTCCCTCACTCATCCACCTCCTAAAAACCGACTTCCAAACATCCTGTAGAAGTTCTGAAGTTTCTTGTAGAACCCCTGCAGACTTTCTGTAGAAGCTCACAAGTGAGGTTTCCTGATAGCCAAACCTTGTGAGACTCTGGGGAAGAGTGTTAGGGACTCCTTAGACCCTCTCTGAGCCTCTCCAACTATTTCCAAGCATTCCTCTTCCTTGATCCACTCCTGCATAGTGAAGCACAGTTCAATCATATGCATGTGAAAATCGACACTTAATCAAGAAAATACAAAAAGATACTTTCTAGAACAAAAGTAGTCTAAGACATGTGCATTTTCCCTTTTTGAAGTCAATGGCATCCCATTCAGCAGTTTGTATTCTCATTGTTGCATCAATAGAACTAGCTAGTAGGATTAGGGTTTGCTAGGGTTTGCATTCCTCTTTGGCTTTCAGTTTCTTTCCGCAGGTAGATTAGCTCCCCTTTGAGTTAGCTTTCATTCATCATTTACAAGCTTCTTCTAAGAACTTATAGAAGTTGGCTAAAGCCCTAGTGGACTTGTGCTAGCTGACCAAGTGACAGTTGTGACAAGAGCTAGTACTTGTGCATACAGAACTGTCGCTTCCAAGTTTGTTATGAACAACCGGATTGATAAAGTTAAAGAAGGGAATTCCAGGAGTTGCAGCATTATTGTTGCAATACTGGGGCCCACCAGTTATGAGGTCCCTAGAAGTGATGAATCTGAATTTTTCTCGGTTTTATATATAGTATTAGGTTTTTTCTCATGCTTTTTGTGAATGGCACGGGTGAATTTTATCTTACACCCACTAGGTTATCGATATGTAATTTCGGTAATTTTGATTTCAAAAGATATTTTAAAGAAATGCAATGATTTCATTTGTGTATTCAAGAAACACAAGATTTTATAATTGAGTAAAATATTCGCCATGCCTGGTGAGAGATTCGCCAAAAAATTATATATACATATCATATTATTGATAAAATCGCCTTCCATTTTTCCTATATACCATGGAGATTCGCCCATTTATTATACATGTAAATTTGGGGGGGTTCTTAAAATTTTCCCTGACTTCAGATCACATTTTCACATGTTTGACTCATACTTGAGCAAACAATTCGACAAGATAGAATATCTCAGTTCTAGTTTCATCCATCCGAGCTGCGATTTTAGGAGAGTAATAAATCATCTATGCGATGGCTTTACACAGATGGTCATCCTATCATGGGTTTATATCTGTATATGACTATATGATTTATGTACATGTAATGAAAAGTTTATATTGCTAAGCATGGGTATGCCTTCCCTTAGTAATTCATGAAAAGTTCAAAATATCATGATGTTATGTATTGTAATCGATGCAGGTCACTGTCCACTCTAGATAGTCTCCATGACATCGTAAAGCATATCACTCGACATTATCACTTTTTACTTCATTCCTTCGGGGGAAACTATTACAGGTCTATTTGGGCACATCACTCCCGACATTCAGATCAATGTAATTAGGGCTCATCAAACCCTAATTTAGTTGTTACATGCCCTAGAAAAGTCATCTCATTGAATGCTTCCATCCATGAAAGTTCTCTAGCCTAAAGCCTTGCTGAAATGCCTCCTTGGGACACTAGCGCAACCTTGGTCAGGGGTAACTGTGCTGCAGAGTAGGCAGGCCCATTTAGGCCTACATTGCAATGCACTTAGGCTTTCTTTGACTTGCACTAGGGGAGATTGAGTGAAATTTGCATAGGTTTCTAGGAATATTCCTTGATTCTAGATCATTCTAGAAGGATACCATCTCTTATCTCCTCATATGAGCTTGAATTTGGATAGGCTAAGGATCAATTAACCTCCTATCCTTTCATCCCTTGCTCCATGGAAACTAACTCCAAGTTTGGAAGGCCATTCAATACCCTCATTTATGATAAAACCACCTCCATTTCCCTATAAATTGAGCACTCATCATAGTGATCAGGGGGAGAGAATCTGAATATTGTAAGGAAATATTGTTGGTTAGAGATTTGAGTTCATGTCAAGTAATATTATGCTACTGGATTGGTGTACTTTTGGTGTGACGAGGGTTGGACTGAAGTTGGATGAGTGGCACAGGATAGAACTGTATTGGGTGGAACTCTTCCTTCTACATTAATAAACTGTTTATTCCTTTTCTCATATTCTTGTTCATATCTATGATGATTATGTGTTTCAATGTCATCGATTCCATTGGTTTATAGTAGACAGATCATGTATGCTTTGATTTTTGTTGTTTCTATTTCTGTTGACACAGGTACCAATTAAGCGGATTTAGTTCAATTCGGAGTGACGGGAGTGATTCAAAGGAGGTCAAGGAAGCGAAAGACTAGAAGTAAGTTCCTTCATCTCATATATCGACTATAGGAAAAGGTTAAACTACTTTCTTTTGTTGTTCTAAGTGTAGCTACCTACTTAGGGAAAATGTGTTTATCCATAGATGAAAATTCCATATAACACTAAGGAAACAATAATTGTGATTAAGGAAGAGGTTGTTGTGACTAAGGAAACAACTACTAGGTCTTAGGAAACAGCAATTGTATCCGAGGAAACAACTATTGTGACTAAGGAAACAATTTTTGTGACTAAGGAAACAACAATTGTGTCTAAGGAAACAACAACTGTACCTAAGGAAAAAACTACTGTGACTAAGGAAATAACTATTGTGACTAAGGAAACGGTGACTCTGTTTGAGGCAACAAAAATTGTATCTAAGGAAACAATTACTGTGACTAAGGGAATAACAACTTTAATTAAAAGATATAGGAGTTGGGATTAAAAAAAAAAAATTTGTGATTGAAATATCAGTAATCTTTCCACATCTCTCATCAAAACAAAATAAAACTATTTAAATTATGTACAAGATAAAACAAAGATCTTGAGGAAAAATTTACGTTCTTGTGGCCGTGGGAATATTTTCCTGATTAGCTATGACCTGTAAATTGGCGTCATTATAAATTTCATGAAGGAAATATTCTTGGTTGAGTTGTTGATGGTACAAACGAAGCCGATGGCCATTGGCAAGGAACAAAATACCATAATTATCAATTATGGTAAGGCATATCATTCCATTTTCATAAACCTCGGTAATTTCATGAGGACCAAGTCACCTTGTTTGAAGTTGACATGGAAGGTCTTGGAATCTTGAGTCATATAACAACACCCAATCTCCTTTCTGAAAGTTTTTCTTTTTTATCAACCTATCATTCCATTTAGCTCTCTACTGCTGGATTATGGCAGTGTGTTGTAAAGTAAGAAGACATGTTTCATTTAGTTCATTGAGCTATTGTAATCCCTATTTTTGTGCTTATGTGAGATCCAATCCTACTTCCTTGGCAATTATGAGAGTCTTTATCTCAAACTCAATCAGAAAAATGGGTTCCTTACTGAAAACAAGCTGATAAGGTGAATAGCCAATGGTATTTCTCCATGTTGTATGATAAACCCATAAGGATTCTGGAAGCTTGGCAGTGCAATCTCAACAATTTGTAGATAACATTTATGTTAAAAACACCTCTAAGACTTTATTAGTTCTTTCCACCTACCCATTCACTTGTAAATGGTAAGGAGAAGTGACTTTGTGTTTAATATGATAATTTTGTAGCGTCGCTGAAATTTATGGGCAATGAAATATGATCCCGCTAATGTTACAAGCTGTTGAGCTAGCCCATATTGAACAAACAATTCGAACATAAAATTGATGACTTCTTCTTCCGTGGCCCTTGGGAGTGCTACTGCTTCCACCCATTTAGTCACATATTCTATACAAACTAGAATACATGTTTTCTAATTTGAAGGTGGATTAAAGGGTCCTACAAAATCCATTTACCATCTTTCAAATGGTTCCAATAAAATCTGTGGTTGAAGGAGCATTTCGTCTGATTGAATGGGATGTCCCATCCTTTGGAAATTGTTTCCACTTTGGACATATTTCATTGCATATTTAATACTGTGAGCCAAAAATAGCCCATATGCAAGACCTTATGTCCAGTTCTTTGACTAGCAAAATGACCTCCGCACTGCTCATCATGATAGGCCCTGATGATATCGTAAATTTCATATTCTCTAACACATATTCGAATTTGAAAATCGTCCCTTGTATTAAAAAGGTAAATGTCCATCCATGAAAAGTGTGTGTTGCACAAATAGTAAGCTTATTTTCCCAGTAAGATAGTTTGTTATTCAACCAACTCACAAAGTAGAAGAAAAGATAGAGCAATGACTTCAAAATTAGCCTCTTCAAGGGGGAAACCTCCTTTCTATATATAGGATTCTAAGGGGTCACAATATAATCAAAGCCAACATAACAATAATAATATAAGGGCACAACAATAACAATAGTGAGCTTCTATGGGGTATAATAATAACAATATGGGGACAATAGGGGCACAACAATAACAATAAGAGCTACAATGACAATAGTAATGGGGAAATCACTAGTACTATAGGGATCTAACATGCCCCTATGCTTCAAAAAAATTGTTGTCCTCAATGATTGAGTAGTTATGGATGCTTTTGTATTAAATTCTCATCATTCCATGTGGAATATTTAGTGGGTAAGTTCTTCCACTTGATGAGATACTCCGAAATTGATCGATTTTGTAACTGTTAAATTCTTGTTTCTATGATTGCTTTAGGTTCCAATATGATTTTTCCTTCCTCGTCAAGTTCTGGAAATATTTTTACAACTGAGAGCTTGTCACTTATAAACTTCTTTAAGCATAAAACATGGAAAATTGGGTGCACTCGAGAAGTTGCAGGAAGCTCCAATTTGTATGCCATAGTACCAATATTTTGCAACACCTTGTATGGACCATAACACTTTGGTGATAATTTATTATCCTTCTTAGCTTTCTTGAGGGAAATTTGTTTATATGATTGTAGCCATAGAAATACCTAGTCACCTACATCAAAAATTCCTGCACTACGATGTTGATTTGCCTATTATTTCATTCTATTATGTACCAAAGTGAGGTTATCCTTTAAGAGTTGTAGAACTTGTTGTTGATTCTCGATGTCATCTTCCACTACTTGAACCTTTAGAATTTTCGCTTAAATATGATGTGATGGACGGTGGATGATATCCATAAAGTGCCATAAATGGGGTCAATTTTGCTGCAGTATGGAAGGAAGTGTTATACCACCATTCAAACACAGGCAACCATTTGACCCATTGTGTCTATTTATCAGATACAAAGCAATGAAGATATCATTCCAAACATTTTCTTACAATCTCAGTTTTCCCATCAAATTGAGGATGATAAGATGAGCTATGAGCTAACTGAGTACCAAGACAAGAAAATAACTGTCCAAAACTTTCCAATGAAAATGGGATCTTTGTCGCTTACAGTAATATTTGGGTTTCCATGTAGCGTTTGAATTGTTTCCATAAATGCAGTAGAAACTATACTGGATTTAAATGGACGAGATGATGCACAAAAGTGTGCATACTTGGTAAGTCTGTCAACTACCACCATGATGAAACTCTATCCTTCGGACTTGGGTGAACCTGTGACAAAATCCATTGAAACCTCCTCCCAATGATGACTTGGAATGGATAAAGGTTGTAATAGACCTGGGGTCTTAATTTTTTCAAATTTATTTTTTGGCAAACCAAACATTCTGCCAAAAACTTTTAAATATCAGATTTAAGGCCATCCCAAAAAAATTCCTTCTTCACCTTGTGGTAAGTTTTTAAAAATCTTGAGTGCCCTCCTAAGGGAGAGGTTTGCAATTCCATAAGAATATTTTGTTTGAGTTGGGAATTCTTACATAGGTATAAGCAATATTTGTACTATAACGAATCATTTTTCTAGATAAATGTATCATATGTACTGGGATCTTATTGTATATTTTGAATGAGTGACCACAGTTCTTCATTATTCTTCCATTCATCCCTTGCTTTGTTTATCTAATCTGGTTGGAGAATAGAAATGGCACAAAGAAATGCTTCCACATCCTCATCCTTTCTTGAGAGTGCATCTACCACAACATTTTGCTTCCCTTTCTTGTAGATGATTTCAAACTCATAACCCAACATCTTTGTGACCCATTTTTTTTGCTCTTCTGAAGATAATCTTTGTTCTAAAAAGTATTTAAGACTATCATCATCCGTTTTTACCTTGAAGTGTCTTCCCATTAGTTAGGGTCACCATTTCTTAAGTGCACGTAGTATTGCCAACAATTCCTTCTCATAAATAGCTTTGTGTAAATACTTTACTTTGATTGGACAACTTTCGAAAGAAATGGGTCTTTCTTCTTGCATTAAAACAGCTCCAATTCCATTTCCTAAGGCATCACATTCCACAATAAATGTTTTTGTGAAGTCCGGCGTAGCTAAGACCGGTCCTTGGCACATTGCCTCTTTAAGATGTTCAAAGGCCTTCATTGCTTCTGGAATACATGAAAATGCATCTTTCTTCAATAATGTTGTTATAGGTGTTGCTATTCTCGCATAACTCTTAACAAAATTGTGATCATAGATTGTCAACTTGAGAAATCCATGCAGATTCTTTATGGATGTGGGGATTTCCATTCCTTAGTGGCTTTAATTTTTCTAGGGTCTACCTTAACACCTTCATGAGATACAATATGACCCAGATATTCCACCTCTTGTATATCAAAGAAACATTTGGATCTTTTCGCATGTAATTTTTCTCCTCCAATAGTTTGAGCAGCCTGTCAACATGTTGAATGTAATCCTTCCAAGACTTGTTGTAGATTAGTATATCATCAAAAAATACTAACACAAAGTTTCTAAGGAAGGGTTTGAAAATGGAATTCATCAAACCTTGAAATGTAGAAGGTGCATTGGTAAAGCCAAAAGGCATGACCAAAAATTCATGATGATCCTCATGAGTTCTAACTGTTGTTTTCAGAATGTCTTCAGTATTCATTTTGATTTGATGATATCCTTAAGAAAGATACAACTTTGTGAAGTAAATTCATCCATGCAATTGATCCAATAATTCATCAATGACATGAAAGGGAAATTTATCTTTAATAGTGATCTTGTTGAGCTCCCTATAATCCAAACACATACACCATAATCCATCCTTCTTGTGCACCAATACTATTAGAGCAGAGAAAGAACTTTGACTAGGTTGAATTATACCATCCTCTATCATTTCTGCAACCATACGTTCAATTTCACCCTTTTGGGCATAGGGATATTGGTAAGGCCTGATGTTTGGAGGAACACTTCTTGGAATCAAATGAATAACATGATCATGATCACGAATAGGTGGGAGGCCTTTAGGAGTCTCAAATACCTTGTAATTATTGTCCAAGACTTTTTTGAGATCCCGAGAAATAGATGTTTTCAATGTGGGAACCTCTAGTGAACATAATTTTGCAATTATGCCACATTTTTCTTTCATTAGAAGCTTTTTCATTACATTAGAGATGATTATCTTTCTCAATTTCCCTGTGATACCCCTTAATTCGACTTCCTTTCTTTCTGAAAAAAAAAAAATTCATGAAAAGTTCTTGAAAATTTAAAGTTATCGTACCTAAAGATTGTAGCGATTGGACTCCTTGTACAACATCAACACCACCCATTGGAATGGAAAGTATTGGGCTATTCAATACATATTATCCCATGGATAGCTTGATATTATGGCACTTTCTGTAGCAATTTATGGTTCCTCCACTTACAATCATCACCTAAAACTCTGGTGTTGGATATGGGAAGCAATTCAATTCCTTGGCTATCTTACAATGAATAAAATTATGGACACTACCCGAATCAATCAACAATATTACCTTTTTCTTTTGATATGTCCCTCTATCTTGATAGTTTGAGGAGTGGTAATTATAGCCAATTCATTAAAAGATATGGTAATATTCATTTCTTCTTTCTCTAGGGTTTGCTCTTGATGTATATCCTCTTCTTTTGATGTTTCTTGTTCCTTTTCTTCCTCCTCTTCACAATCTATGTACAATAATTTCTTCTCAGCACAATTATGACCTAGTGTTTTCTATCACAACTATAACAAAGCCCTTTTGCTCTTGTTCATCCAATGGTGTGGGCAGTCAACCTTGTAGGTTGTGGAAGGCTAGAGGCAACAACACTTCCATCTTTATAGTTGTGAGTGGTAGGCTTCCTTGTTGCCATAATTTTGCTTTCCATTTTTCTTGCCAACTTGAATGCCTTCTCCAATGAATCAGGTTCCCAAATGTGAACCTCATGTTGGATGTTATCCTTTAAAGTCCTATGAACACATTAATCCTATTCTCCTCTAGAATACCTTTTACCCTTATATTCAATTTTTGGAAGTCCTCAATGTGCTCCATCATTGAACCCTTTTGTTTTATATTTATCAATTGGCTAAAAAAGGTGTTTCTTTTTGTATCCTCATAATGTGCTACCATTTATCCCATAAAAATTGCCCAAGTGACAATTTGTTTACGAGAGCAAAGCCATCGATACCATACAAACTAATTTGGTTCCAAATATAAAGTTGCAATGTGTACCTTTTGTGTGTTTTTCACATTATGGAGATCAAAATATTACTTCATCTGTAGTATCCATGTTACAGGATCCTTGTCATTAAAATTCCTCATATTGATATTTGGAACATGGTGGGTCTTCAATCCAATGTTAGAGTCTGTGAAATCATGACTAACATTTTTTTTGTTCTCATAATGAGCTTCCTTTACTACCCTTTCTCCATTAGTATGCATTTCTTGTAGCAACTTTGTCAAATCTGTCTTCAAATCTTCCATGTTGCATTTAAGTTGTTCTTCTATACCAACCATCTTAGCTTCCATGTCTTTCTTTAACCATCCATCTTAGCTTCCACGCCATCCATCTTAACTTCCATGCCTTTCTTTGAACCATCCATCTTAGCTTCTATTACTTTTTGTGAGAGTGAATTTTGTTGCACTTGGTCTTGTAACTTTTATATATCATGTTGCATTTGTTACTCTTCTTCGTTAGTCATGCTAGAGATTTCAGGTTTCTTATTAGGTGTTTCCATTTTATTTCTTCAGGGAATCAATTAATGATAATTATGCTTCACAATTCCCTTTGAATTCCTTCAAGATAATTTTTCAAACCAAACTTATGCAAAATTAAAAAAAAAACTACACACATTTTTTCACTTTGCAAGAGCTCGATATTGAATTTGTTGTATCACTATACTTTTAGATCTCCAAGGTATGAAATTTCATCCTATGGTATCCCTCTGAGTTCTCTTTCGAATCTCGAAAGTTTGATCAAGATTACATTTTCCAAGGAAGAGTTATGTCGAATCTCCCACAATTACCTAATTATAGACTAGTTAAGTAGAGAGAATTTTTACAAAGTGCCACATGTCACTGTTTCAACCTTCAGAACTAAAACCAATATAAAGAAAAATACAAGTCATCCTATTTCTGTAACTCTTTACTAAATTTCAATGTAATTCTCAAAGATAAAGTTATGATGATTTTCCCCAGGTCACATATTTGAGATATAATTCGAGATCCTATAAAAACCCTAACTTCATTCGATCATATCTCTGAAACTATAGCGAGACAAGGTCTAAAATTCATATCCAAAGGTCATCAAGATTTTGGATCAAACGGATTTTAATTTTATCTTCTAAAACATCATAGAAAAAAGGCTATAGTGAAGCTTCCGTGATGACCTATTTGAAGTAGCGAAACCTTAGAATTAAAAGCTCTGATACCAATTGTTATGAAAAAAGCTCACAAAATAGAAGAAAAGATAGAGAAACGATTACAAAATTAGCCTCTTCGAGGGGGAGACCTCCTTTACATTACACAAATGAACAATTCTTGGATGAAAAAAATGACAAAACCTCCTCTCTATATATAGGAGTCCGAGGGGTCACAACATAATCAAAGCTGACATAAAAATAGTAATATAAGGGCACAACAATAACAATAGTGGCCTTCTATGGGGCACAATAATAACAATATGGGGACAAGAGGGGCACAACAATAATAATAAGTGCTACAATGAAAATAGTAATGGGGAAATCACTAGGATTATAGGGACCTAACATAGTTGTGATGCTAATTTTTTGGCTGCCATATAATTCACAACATCAACATACTAAGGTGTCCTAATTGTTACGGTAAAGAAATATTCATCTGGGAATTGGTCCTCGACTGGGGAAGAATTGACTACAACTGGACCCCTTGACAAGAAATATACAACAACGTTGTCCTTTCCTAGGTGATCCTTTAAGGTAATGTCGAACTCCTACAACAATAATAACAAGTGAGTTATTCTACCATTGGTAACAAGTTTGTTAGCTAAACAACAAATGGAAGCATGATCAATGTACATAAAAACTGGGTATCCCATTATATAATGGCGAAATTTATTTATGGAATAAACGACGACTAAATTTTAAATTTTTCTCTGTCATAGTGTAATTCAACTGAGTCGGCACAAGGTTTTTGCTAATGTAATAAATCACATAAGGCTTTTTATCCTCTTATTTTCCAAGGACTGCTCCTATCGCCATATTTGATGCATTTGAGGATATATGGAATGGTAGATTATAGTTTGGTCCTCACACACAAGAGCTATTGAGACCAATATTTTCATATCTATGAAATAAATGTCACATTTATCAGTCCACTCGAAATCCACATGTCTTGTTAGTACATACAAAGGTGTTGCTATTTCTGAAAACATTGCTATAAAACAACGATAATAACCAACATAACCGAGGAAACTACATACCTCTATTTGCATGCAAGGAGTAGGAAGTTTAAGAATTACCTTGATCTTAGTTTGGTCTACCTGAATGTCTATAGCAGAAATAAAATGTCCCATAACTATGCCCTCTATCATCATCATACGACATTTTTCATGACTAAGGCACAATCTAGTGACTATACCACGTGCATGAACCTTTTCAAGATTATGCACAGATTGATTAAAATCATTACCATAGGGGGTAAAATTTTCCATATATAGTTCAATTCCATCATTAATAAAATAAAAGAAATTTTGAGAATTTCCATTTGAAAAGTGGCTGGTGCATTACAGAACCCAAACGGTAAGACCTTATATGAAAATGTTCCCCACAGGCAAGTGAACATGGTTTTATCTTGATCTTCAAGGGGAAATTTGTATTTTATTATATCCATTGAACACATCCAATAAATAGAAATATTACTTTTAAGAAAGAGTGTCAAGGACTTGGTCCATAAAAGGAAGAGGAAAATGATCCTTCTGTGTAGCTTTATTCAACCCTCTATATTCGACACAAATTATCCATTTGCCATTCTTTTTAGGGACTACTACTAGTGGTGAAACCCATTGGCTATAAAAAATGGGATATATGAAATTAACATGAAGAAGTTTTTGAAGTTCTTGTTTTGTTATGTCTCTGAGGTGTGGATTTAGTCTTCTTTGAGGCTAGAAAATGGCTCGAGCATATATCTCAATATAAATACGATGTGTACACAATTGTGGATCGATGCCCTTCATATCAGGATATGCCCAAGAAAAAGCCTGTTTATATTTTTGAATAATTTGTATGAACCTTTCACACTAAAGGTTATTAATATTAGCATTAATATTAAAGATCTTGTCAGGCTCAATTTTGATGGGAATATTATTATGAACTATAATCTCTGGTATATGTTTAGGGTTTAAGTCTGCTAGAATATCTCCTTGGGATTTGTTGTCAAGCACAATTTTCCACATTTGACAGGTTTGGTTCTCGATAGTGGAAGGTTGATTAATAAATTCATTAATTATATCGTCCTCAGTCTTCCTTTTAAATATAAGGGCTTTGCCAACAGTAAAAGGAGAGCATAATTTTCCTTCTTGATGTTGAAGCAGGGAACATCTAAAATCATCAGTCAACATGTTGGGTCTAGCGGGAGGGTATAACATAAAATTATTGATGGTTGGTCCTTTAGCAATAATCATATTTCCAGTTCAACACCCTTTGTATGCATCTGCATTGGCAAGCCACGGTCTTCCTAATATCAAGGGGTGCCCTTCTAGTTTGCTTTTAGGATTGAGGACCATAAAATCTATTGGGTATTCCCAGGAATATACAGAAAAAATGACATCGTCTAAAGTCCCTTTTGGTTTTACTATTGATCTATCAGCTAGCTCCAACATCATTGGAGTCAATTGAAATTTGGTTATTCCAAGGAGTCCCTAGGTTTTGAGTGTTATAATATTTATGGCTACTCCCAAGTCCACCAAATTATTTGGGAAATTATATTCCTAAATCTAGACAATAACTACAGGGTTTCCATGGTCATCATATTTAATGGGTACTTGTTTTCCTAGGATGAGATCTGAGAGTTTCCCTAAAACATGCATTGTAGGAAAGTCTTTTGGCTTCCTACCAGGATTCTTGACACATAGGTCTTTAATGGTTTTAGAATAAATGGGTATTTCTCTAATATCCTATAGGAGAGGAATTTTGATATATAAATTGTTTAATTACCCTAAGAGTTGAAGTGAGGGTATGCAAGTGATTTAACTACGACTAATCTCTCAAGGAATGAAGGAGAAATATCTGTAATCTTAATGGGTTCCTGTTCTTTAATTGGTTTGCTAGATGGTTCTGGTTTTGTAATGATTATGGTGGGATGAGAATGTTCTATCGAAGACTTCTTCTTAGCAAGTTTATCATTTTCGAGTTTCTTTTGATTTTCTGGGTGATCTTCTAGAAAGATGGTTCTCCCAGACCTCAAATGTAATTGCTTAAATTATAGAGAAGAAGGGCGAGAGTATGAAGTTTCCATAATTTCAAAAATTGCACAAATCTATTATTGGGATTCGAATTTGGTTGTGCAGGTAACTAAAGTCGGAGCAGAGTTTGAGCGTTTGGAGTTAATTGAAGTGGAGGTTACAAAGATGGCTGGTTTTTTTACTGATCCATCACTCCCATTGGTTGATTATTCAGCCCAATTGGGTGTTTCAAACTATGAGACCACATTGGTCCTTAAGTAGATTGGTTTTCCCATTGAGGAGGGTATGAACTATTTGTTGTATTCTGCCATGATGTTGTGGGATATTGTTGATTCAGCCAGGAAGGACCAGGGAATGATTGATTTGTCCAGGGTGATAAATTATATGACTCAAGCTAGTAGGTATTAGGAGAATATTGTTGGCCCTACAAATTTAATCCAGGAAACTGCTACTGAGTATACTGTCTAGAAGAAACATAGAAGGGTCCTGCAGTATACCTGATGAGCGGTTCTGCCATGGTTGACATTGTGCCATGAAATACATTAGCTCTGGTTCTTCTTTAGCTCCCTTAAATATAAATTTCAACCCCGGAAGTGAGGGACAACAGTCAATTGAATTATCTTTGGTTCAAATAACACATATATCAACCATATCCAATGGACATTCTTTACAACTGTGTTTCTTTTGACAATGAGGAAAAAAAATAGACAATGCTTGTTCTTCTTTAGCCTTCTTTTGTTTTGCCTATAAAACATGCAATTGTATTATCAAGGTACTAAAAAATATTAGTTTTAAAATCTTATAAAATATTGTCAATATCTTCTCATGTAACTCCTCCTATGATTCTGCTAGATCTACTGAGAGGGTTGCGAGTTCTAGGCTTAGTTCTTGTACTTCCTTGGGAACACATGATACACACTTTCACAATGTCATCATATTCTTCTTTAGAAATGTCACCCTGCCCCATTAAATTAAGGATTTATATCCATTCATCTTTCATAACTCTAATCAACATATTTTTTAACACATCCTTGGGTAGAGTAGTATATGGTGATATTTGTAAATTATATTGAAAATTTTCAACATATTATTCGAAGGTTTCATATTCTTTTGACATCATCTTAAATATTTCTTCCCTTAGATCCCTAGATCGTCAATAATCCTAGAATTTAGTAAGAAAATCTTCTTTCAATTGATCACATGAAGTTATATTACCACCCCTCAGTCCCATGAACCATCGTAATGCTTCTCCCTTTAAGGTAGAAGGAAACAAGTTTAATTTTAGGGGATCAGTAGTATAATCATATCCTCGACATAAAGCATAAAACTTGAATAGATATTCACTAGGGTCTTCGGAGGCCATCTCATGAAAGTTCAAAAGGTTTTCTAGTAGGATAGCCTTCATTAGTGCTTTAGCCTGTGGATCAACAATAGGATACTATATGATCGAGGTTTGTGTTATCGTTACTTCATTTTCCATATGGTCAAAGATTTGCCAGTAATCTTCAATAACTTTGTATTCAGGAAGTACTATTTGAAAATTAATAACATGATGACAGGGTTTTGGACCTTGACTGGGTTTCACAACAATACTTAGATCAGTAACTTCTATTTCTCGCCTCATCATGGGTGTTGCATAGAATTCTTGGTCATAAGGTCATGGGTATGGTTCATTGGTTTCACCTCCTCCTTCCCTTAAGTTACAAGAGTTCCCCTCACTCTTATCAAAAGGATTGAGATTCATAAAAGATATGCCTTGAAAGATTTTCTCATATCCTAGAGTTTTATTATGAATCTTAACATTCGTTGCAATATATGACCCTGCTACTAGAGGGGAAACAACAATATAATGCTTCCCAGACATTGCTTGGGGACCTAATAATGCTTGAGACTCTGATTTGCGAATGATTTCGTCTATGAAGGTCGTTCTTCCAAGTCCAAATTGTCCTTGGGTTTTGGTGATTTTTCAGGGTAGATTTTTGGTCTATCTCTATCTGGTTCGTAGTATTAGGCTTATTTCTAGCCATATACACTGAAACAAGCTAAATGTATCAGCCATGGTCAGTCACTAGCACAAAATTTTTACTAGGTGCATGCGCAGATTCTTACCTTTCGCCTTTAATACCCATTCCCCTAGGGATACGACTAACACTCTCTTTGACAACCTCCCTGGTAATGGCACCAAAATGTTGAGCCAATTAATTGTTCCTAAAAAGGGCCAATCAACTACTACACATTAATTCATTAACCCATGGCTTCGTTTTTCTATTTCAAGGTTATTGGCATAGTTTATGCAGAGAAATGTTGGTATGACTAACTATTGCTATCCTATTAAAAATAAAAGATATGATATTAAATAAATCAACCCAGAATGAAGTTTCTAATTATAACCAATCATTCAAAGATTTAACTTTTATACGATTATAAGAAAACAACAAAATAAAATATAATGGATACCAAGTTGTTTGTTAAGGAATAAAAGCTACATAATAGAAAAGTAATACTAGAGAATCATATTACCAGAAGTGACTAAGTAAATAAAATAAAAACTTGTGATAATATATAGAATCGGAAAGGAGGAACAATACTCTCAACAAACGAACTGCAATAGATCCATTCTATAATGATTTCAATAAACTTGATCAGAATAGAGCATTTGATTTAATGAACAAGTAATGAGAAATGAAGAGAAATTATGTGAATAGGAACAACTGAACTAATAATGTTATAGGCTGTTTTGTCTCATTTGATCAATCAGCCTCCTAATGGGATCATTCACATCCTATTGCCCCTTTACATCATCATAGCAAAAATACCTATGCATGACTCTCCCATTCCCCATAGTTTCTACCAGGAATTGCATCATCTGAGCCATTTTTATGACCAACAGATGTTGCCCTCTTGCTGGACAACGTTCACCTACAAGTTTCTCCATTGTGGTCTATGTTGATCACCTATAGGTTTCTCTCCTTCCACCTATGTTCTTTCTAGAAAGTTGGGAAAGAGAGAGAATCCCGAAGCCTCCATTTCCAGAAGCTTCCAACATCTTTTGTAACCATTTACCTAAGATAAACCTTTCAAATCCTATCCTACCCTACCTTGGAGTTTCCATCCCTTATCCTTAGATCTCATCCTCCCATCAAGAGTGGATCTCAATCCCAATATTGGTAAAATGATAAGAACTTGCAACTTACCTCACTCCTCTATATATTTACAGCCTTCCATATGCAGGGGGTTGGCTTTTGGAGAGTGATTCTACACTTATGTTGATGTAGCGAAAGTGATATTTTCATGCATTTAGGGTGATTGGAGGTGCACTTTATGATAAAGGAAGGACAAGTCAACAACTTGCAGGAGCTCTTCTACAATATCAATGCCTATATATGGCTATAAGTCACTCCATTTATATCAATACAAAGAGTTATTTTCTTTCCTATATGTGATGTCATTATTTCATATATTTTGATACCATCTTGATTTGTTTAATAGAGTAGATAGATGATGCTACATAGAGATCATAGTTTCTTGGCTTGTGTTGTCTAGTTGTGCAAGGTCTAATTTTGGTAGTTGAATCTAGGATTGAAGCATTCAAGCCCAAAAGGGAGTGAAACATACGACATATTCCAAGTAGGTTTCATCCCTTCATCTACTTAATTTAAGGAAATCATTGTTTCCTTTGTATTTCTATTATTCTAGGTCAGCCACCAAACGTAGGGAAGATACTTTTGTCTACAATTGTAAATCCCGTATAAAAAATTGGCAACTCCACTAGGGAACAATGTATTCCCTTGGTGGTTTCTTTTTCCATTGTGTTTTATTTACCTCTATCATAGAGCTTTACTTATTTAACCAGCCAAGAAAATACCTTGGAAGTGATTGCATTGAGTATTGTTTTCAATTTTGTGTCAGAATTATCTTTCCTAGGACCAACACCCCCTCTAGTTTGCTGAAAAAGCATTGCACCCCACCTGGGCCTTGTTTGTGCCTATATTTCACCTCCCCTAGGCCCTCTCTATCCCTGCGTCGCAGAGCACGAGTGCATCTTCTGCACTTGCATTGATCCATATTTTTGCACAAAATTCACCTTCTTTTCTCAATTTGATTAGCCTACTTCTAGATGACCTTCCTTGAGTCTTGAGTGTCTTGTGGTCTCTCTAAAGCCTCCATTTGGTTTTCATTTATGCTTGATTTCCTTTTTTGAGAATTGGTTTTGATTTTTCCTTTTTCTTATCATTAGGTTGCTTGCAAACTTGTTTCGTTTGATCATTGATCACTTGGATGAATTGGTGTTCTAGTCCTCATTCTGAAAAGTGAATTTGAATCAATGATTAGACTTTGCATCTTAGTTTTCCTCATTTCTGAAAATTAAGTGTAGTGAAAAGAAAAAATCTTGCATGGACATTTAGGGTTTTTCATTCATATTGATTTAGGAACAATTGCATGAAATGGGAATTTCATTGAGCATCTTGTTTGCCACATTTTCTATGCTACACATTTTTTGTCTCCTCCCTTTGAATTTTATGGAATTTAGGTGAATTCATGGTGAGCCATAAAACTGAAACTTAATCCAAGATCAGCTTAAAATTTACTGAATCAACCTAAGGAGAATTTGTAACATTAACACAAACACATAGTGGTCTAGGCTAGACATGTGTTCTGACATCGTTAAATGTACGATTTGTCATTGTTTTCCAACATTGCATCCTGAGGATGAAATACCATTCCAAATATGTGAGTCTATAGGATCGTACTCCACATACCTTTAGGTATATTGGTGGTGCTCCATGCATGTAAAGTATACGGGAATGCTCTCATTGAATTGTTACACATTAGATAGTGCTACTATAGACTTCACTCCCATCTACCATCAGGTATATTTTGGGAGTCCCCAATAGGTTGTTATCTATCCATAGGTAGCTAAGTATGCTGCCTTATAAACCATGAAACACCAAACACAACATTCAACAAGATTGGTTTCCGTACATTAAGTCCTTGGTTCGCCAAGGTGTATATTATAGTTCATAGTTGCTTGGTAATAATTTATGCCTAGGTTACCCTCCTTTTTGTTTATTTATTTTTGTGTTAATAAAATTTACTATCCAATGTGGAACAAGAAAATCCCCCACTTCGGCATTCATGTAGGATGAAAATAAGCGCCCTCTCCCATCAAAGGCTACTCCTGGTCATCGTCAGAAGTAAAAGAACATGCAGACCACTGAATTAAGAACTTCGGGGGCCATTTCTAGTCCTCCTCCTAAATTTGACCGACTAGAATCATCTGTCCCCTTAAGTACTAAACTCAAGGTTACATCTACTCCTGTCCACGAAATCGACACAACTGATACTGTATTACCTAAGACTTTATTCTCTAAGGTTATACAATCCTACCTTCTTGAGTTAGCAACTTGATTTCCTGAGGTCATTGAACCTGAGGAGCTTCAACCATATTTACCTATTGCTTTAGGTATTCCATCCTCTCTTCTATTGTCTTAGAAAGATCCACCCCATATATACCTCGACCTTGATGGTGAATCACTTCCACCTGGACTTGTGAGTATCAAGGACATCCCACAAGAAGAGCCTCATCCTTCTAATCATTTGGAGGGACTTTTTCTTTATCCAACCCATCCTCTTCTTCCTCTTCCACCTCCTGAACAAAATATTTTACCTAGTTCTTTTGAATTACCTGCAAATTTCATGCGAAAAGCCACATTGGGATTACTGATCATGACTAGAACCATTATGGCTTCCCAGCATATGTCCACCACTATGTTTGAGACATCAAATTTCTCTTCCACATCTATGTTCTTGACACCAGCAGAGGAACATCTCTATGGTGGCCTATCCGTCCCACCAGGTTATTAGTCCTTAACTTTTACCTTCTTTGGTGCATCTTCCAATTTATGGACATCTTACATGTCATCCACTTTGGTAATTCCATCTAGCACTGATCGTATGAGTGCTACTCAGCCTTCTCCTCTCTTCCCCCTCCACCGATAGTTGAGCAACAGGTTGGCCCTTATGTTAGTGGGTAAGGTATTCTTCAATAGCCTAACCATCCTTATGTTGGGTACCCTGTACAAGGGGGAAAGTTGCCTCCATCATCCCCTCCTCCTTTGGCAAGGAGGAAACCTAGTTTTTGTATACCTCAAATTTGTTACCAACCTTATTATTGTCCTCCTTATCCTGAGATGGTTGTTAGCATTTGGCAGCCTACTTTTCCTTTTCAACCTATTTTGATGTTAGTTCATTACTTTCTTCCAAACTTGGGCCATCTTCATCTCAGTTCCTATCCCTCAATCTATACCTCAACAAGATCAAATTCATGTAACTTGACTTGTATAGGCTGTGATCATATCTCAACCCGTTCCTGATCCAGGTGACTCCAGACACATGCAGAAGTCTAAGAGGAGTCAGGAAGGGTAAAAAATAAAAGCATTTGGATTGTGCTCAAACTAAGTTCATGTTGAAGATCTTGTCATTGCAATCACAGTGGTGAAAACGATTGGTCAAACTGAGTATGTATGCGAAAGTTAGGAGTAGTCAAAGTTTAGGGTTGACTTGGATGACTAGGTAGGCTTAAGGAGGCAGCAATTGCGATAAAACCCGGCCACTAGATTCTGGCTGACTTGGGCCAGATTCTGGGAAAATTTGTGGCCTACCTAAATTGACTCCTTCGGCCAATTTTTTGAGTTTACAAAATTCCTAATTATTTTTATAACATAAAGATTAAAAAAATATATATTTGAAGTGGTGGCGGGCCATGACCCCACTACCCCCATCGCACCCAACCCACCATAGATATTAATAATATATATTAGTATATATAAATGCATAATGCAAAGCTAGTGGGTGTTGAACCCATGCCAGCGAAGAGGCCGGCCCGCCACGCAGCAACCCCATATGACCCAACATCAATGTGCCAACCAAAACTTTAATACATACAATAGTTCCAACGAACCTTTAATATGATGCACGATTATAACCATTGAAATGATGGTTATGGTTATCAAAACAAACCCGCGCCATTTTTTTATAACTGCTATGTAATTTGGGAGAGGTAAGGATTTGATCCCTCGACCTCCATGGCTCAAACCATCTGCCTTAACCAATAGGCGACCAACCTTTCATTGACATATCTACCCAGCAAAGTTTATAAAAACCTTCATTTTCTCAGCAAGGGAGGAGGAAGAAGTGTGGCATGAATTTTGAGACAGGGCAAGCAGAACCTTGACATGCATTTCAAGGCAAAATATTCTTTGATGCCCAAAGATTCTCTAGGGAGGTAAAAATTCCTTTTATCATAATGTAACCAAGTTTACAGTCAATTTTCTTAGAATTTTGTAGGGAATGCCATGGTGAGGTCGGATTCTTATTTTGATCAGTAGATTTGTAGGTTCCTAGTGGAAGAG
This sequence comes from Pinus taeda, assembly GCA_000404065.3. Classification (NCBI taxonomy): domain Eukaryota; kingdom Viridiplantae; phylum Streptophyta; class Pinopsida; order Pinales; family Pinaceae; genus Pinus; species Pinus taeda. Next base: position 46,688 of record APFE031617876.1, on the reverse strand, counting down.
AATCTTTAAGAATCTTTGAGGGAATCTTCGAGATTCCTTGGACGTTAAAATTTGCCAGATTCAGAATGCAACCAACTGCATACTCATTTTTCTCAGAATTACAGAAGGAACCTGATGGCGTAGTCAGAATTTTGATCTGAGCAACAGATCTTGAGATGACCTAGAGGAGGAAATATTTGAGGAATCTAGGGGGAATCTAAAATATTCCTTGAGCCCTAGATTTTCACTTTGTCAGAATTCAGAAATTTGACAGTCAATTTTACACAATTTTACATCATGAATCTGATGATGCATTCATATTTCCATTTGATCATTTCATTTTTTGGCCACTTTTCAAAGTGGAGTGCACGTGTCAACATTCAATGTGTGAGCAGTCCTTCCATGAGATTTGATGCTACGAGATTGATGGTACGAATAGCTTCAACAGTTTGACATCCTTTTCTTTAGATGACCCCAGGATGTGAGGTATATGTAGTGCGTTCATGTACTTTTTGCTATGAGATGCATTGTGCTACACAGATCCCTATTTTACATTTGATGTGGGATTTTTTTTTCTTACTTGTTTCATGATTCCTGCGTGATATGATGCGGAATCATTTGCGGGATGTACTTGTTGTCATGATTTGTCATGTTTTGTTTGATATCCCTTTGTCGTCATGTTGATGGGATACTCATGTGTCTCCATGTATGTTTGCATTGAGATCCCTTTTATGCCATGTTGGCAGGATGCTCATTATTGTCATGCATGAGTTTAGGTCATACTGATAGGAGTCCTTTTTAAATGAGAGTTCCTGCAGCGAAACATCTCTTGGAGCCACTCCTGTGTGAGGGATTTTTCCTTGTATGATAGCAATGTCACCACCTATGTACATCATCACTATTGATAGCACTTAATGCAATGGCCTACACCATCTTGACACCGGGCCTAGAGACGTAGTCCCTCTTGGACAAACTCCATTATCAAAGTCTTGTTATTTTATGTTGCTGATGATTGTCATCTTCCTTCTTCTTTACAACATGCATTTATGTTTTTTTATGCTATTTTAAATGTAATTCTAATCACATCACGAAAGAAAAAGTTCTTTGTTAAATCCGGGAGTTGAGTCAACTCGGATCAAGTTTGGTATCAGAGAGGTCTTTGTGTGGATGTGAATTGTAAGCATGAACAATGGAGCGTGCAACAACAGAGGATGAAAAAGTGATGTATGAGACCATGCTCAAAATTTCTTGAAGGGTGGAAATAATGTATGAAGCTCTACAAAAAGAGACAGAGGAAAAGCAGTGATTGCAGCTTCAGTTGTGAGCCACGAAAGAGGCCCTGGAAGAACTGAAGCACAACGACTAAAGTCTTCAAATAGATAACGCTGAATTGAAGATGCTTCTACAAGAAGAGGAAGAGGAGAAACATAGTTTTCTACGATAGTTGCAAGTTAAGGACAAGGCCTTGCAAAGCTGCAGCGTGACCCATGTGAGGTAAAAAGTACTTCTCCATCTTCATGTAAGTTTCCTAATTATGATTTCACTATTTTTGAAAATCATACCACAGGAATTGGATCCAAACTATTGAAGAAAATAGGGTTTGAAGGAAAAGGCTTGGGCATTAAAGGCCAAGGCATTGTCAACCCCATCAAAGTGGAAGAATTACCCCATCAGGCAGGACTTGGGTATGTCAGGAAAGAGGTTGGAGAATGCACCGAGACAGCTAGCGAACCACCAACAACAGATGATGAGAAGCCCTCATTAGTTCTTTCAAACTCAACAGTGGAGGTAAAATATGTTGATTTCCTTTCAATTTCGTCTTCAGATAGTATGATTTATGTTGGAGATGTGGAGATACCAATTACAGGGACAAACATGATTCTCCTTACCAGGACGAGGCACAAGGAGGAAAAATAAATTGGTGTTAATAACCAAGGCATAACTAAACCATTGGAGGTTGAGCAAAGACCTCGATTTGCAGGCTTGGAATACACTGAAGGAGAATTCTCGAAGGTGTCAGATTCTTCTGAGATATCATCGAAATCATAGAGGAAAAATAATGATGGGAACGTATCCCCATCATCCCATTGCAGTGCCCATTGCAGGGAAAGAGCTGAGGCAAACTCTCATTGCCATACTTACACCAGATATGGCAAGGACCAGATATGGCAAGGAAAGGTATAACCAGTTTCAATATTTGAATGTTCATTTCGATTATAATCATGTTGTTAGAGATGGACATAAATCAAGGCATCGTAAAACATGTACCTTTTGTGGATTACATAACCATACATTTTCTAAGTGTTGGAAAACAATGGTAGCGCACAAACGGAGGAGGCATGAACGACCCTCTCAATAGTAGGTAAAGAAACATGTTAAGAAGATCTAGAGGAAGCAGATGTATTGCAGTCATTGCAGCAAAGGTGGCCATCAAAGAGCCACTTGTTGGAGGCTCCATCTAGAGCAGTGCCTTAAAGATAAAGCGTCGGTGCATGAACCAGATTAAATGGTTGTTCAGCCAGCGAATGCGCCACAAGGAGGCAACCCATTCACCTTGATAAGTGAAAAATGGTTTCTAGATATGTTAGCTTATCATGGTCATGCTTTTGTAAATCATTTGTTGCATTTTAAGATGTAAAAGTGATGATGTGTGTTCTATCACTTGTTAAGAAATAATGATCTCTGGTCTTATTTTGTGTTGCATTTTACACTCTGAAAGTGATGTTGTGTTTCCATCACTTGTCAAAGAAAAAATAGTGTTTGGCCTTATCTTTTTAAATCATGCATTGCAGCGATGATGTGCTTTGGATCACTTGTTGGAGCAACAATGATATGTTGGCCTTGCTTTCGTAGATGGGCTATTGTTTCCATTTCAATGTAAACTTGACTACCGAGTATGTGTTATAAACTCGTGGCAAGTATGGGATGCTTGGATCATTAGTTGGTCATCAAAGTCAACGAATTAATTTGCAAAAACAATGTACTACAGGTTGTAGAGGTTGTAGGTGTCGGCTCATTGCTTAAGGCTGCAAAGAACAAAGGTGAAGGAGAGGGAAACGAGACCTTTTTAGGAGGCTTGTGATGCAGACAAGGTATAGAGAAGTTGCAGATTATTTTTCATGCTTTTGGAGGACAAAAAGCTCCTCAGTGGGGAGGATTAACCCAGGTGGCTCCAGACACATGTAGAAGTCCAAGAGGACTCAGGAAGGGTCAAAAATCAAAGTTTTTATATTGTGCTCTAGCTAGGTTCATGCTGAAGATCTCATCGTTGTGATCATGGAGGTGAAAACGGTTTGTCAAACTGAGTCCGTATGCGAAAGTTAGGGGCAGTCAAAGTTCAGGGTTGAATTGGATGACTAGGTAGGCTTAAGGAGGTAGCAATTGTGACAAAACCTAGCCACTAGATTTCGGGAAAAATTGTGCCCTACTTAAATTGACTCCTTTGGTCAATTTTTTGAGTTTACAAAATACCTAATGATTTTTATAACATAAAGATTAAAATATATATATTTGAAGTGGTGGCGGACCATGACCCTGCCACCCCCATCGCACCCAACCCACCATATATATATATATTATATATACCAAAAATAATGCGAAGATGGTGGGAGTTGAACCCATGGTCAGCGGGAGGGCTAGACCTGCCCACGCAGCAACCCCATATGACCCAACATCAATGTGCTAACCAAAACTTTAATACATACAATATTTCCAATGAACCTTTAACATGATGCGTGATTATAACCATTTCAACGATGGTTACAGTTATCAAAACAAACCCGTGCCATTTTTTCATAACTATTGTGTAATTTGGGAGAGGTCGGGATTTGATCCCCCGTTATCCATGCCTCAAATTCTCTGCCTTAACCAATAGGCCATCAACCTTTCATTGACATATCCGCTCGGCAAAATTTATAAAAACCTTCATTTTCTCAATGTGGGAGGAGGAAGAAGCATGACACGCATTTCGAGATAGGGGAGGTAGAACCTTGACATGCACTTCAAGGCAAAATATTCTTTTTTGCTCGAAGATTCTTTGGGGAGGTAAAAATTCTTTTTATCAAAATGTAACCACGTTTACAGTCAATTTTCTCATATTTTTGTAGGGAATGCCATGGCAAGGTCAGATTTTCCTTTTGAGCAACAAATTTGCAGGTTCCCAGTGAAAGAGAATCTTCAAGAATCTTTGAGGGAATCTTCTAGATTCCTTGGACGCTGAAATTTGCCAAAGTCAGAATGCAACCAACTTCATACTCATTTTTCTTAGAATTCCACAAGGAACTTGATGGCGTAGTCAGAATATTGATCTGAGCAGTAGATATTCAAATGACTCGGAGGTGGGAATCTTTGAGGAATCTAAGGGGAATCTAAAAGATTCCTTAAGCCCTAGATTTTCAGTTTGTCAGAATTCAGAAATTTGACAGTTGATTTTACACTATTTGATGCCACGAATCTGATGGTGCATTTAGATTTTCCATTTGATCATTTCATTTTTTAGCCACTTTTCAAAGTGGAGTGTAGGTGTAAACATTCAATGTGCGAGCAGTCCTTCCATGAGATTCGACACCATGAGATTGATGGTACGACCAACTTTAGCAGCTTGACATTCTTTTCTTCAGATGACCCCAGGATGTGAGGTATATGTAATGCATTCATGTACTTCTTTTGCTATGAGATGCATTATGCTACACAGATCCATATTTGATGTCTGATGTGGGATCTCGTTTTCTTACTTGTTTCATGATTTCTGCTTGATGTGATGTGGAATCATCTTTGGGATTTACCTATTGTCCTAATTCATCATGTTATGTTTTAGATCCATTTTTCATCATGTTCATGGGATACTCATGTGTCGCCATGTATGTTTGCATTGATATCCCTTTTATGCCATGCTGGCAGGATGCTCATTATCATCATGCATGAGTTTAGGTCATACTGATAAGAGCCATTTTTTAATGAGAGTTCCTGCAGTAGAACAGCTCTTGGAGCCACTCCTGCATGAGGGAATTTTCCTTGTATGATAGAAATTTCACTACCTATGTACATCCTCACTATTGATAGCACTTAATGTAGCAGCCTACACCATCTTGAAATCAAGCCCAGAGATGTAGTCCCTCCTGAATGAACTCTGTTATCAACGTCTTGTTATTTTATGTTATTGATGATTATCATGTTCCTTCTTCTTTACATCATACATTTATGTTCCTTTATGCTATTTCAAATGCAATTCTAATCACATCACGAAAGAAAAAGATCTTGGTTAAATCTAGGAGTTGAGTCAACTCGAATCAGTTCCTTTAGTATTTGGCACCTCTTAGGTCCCACTTACTTAGCCTTTATAAGTTCCTTTACAATATCAATTTCTTGCCTATTTATTCCTCAAATTCCAATACGAAAGACTGTGTACGGTATGGCACAACATTAATCGAACCCTCTTTACCATGGGAAAATGAAAAATCCCATCGAGCAACAGTATAGAGCTTATCAGGGTATTCCTTAGGTGACTTTTTAAGGCCAAAAAATTCATGGTTATCCTAGGGCTAGTCAACAAGGTCACTTGTATTCTGGTTATTAGATTCCTCCTTATTCTGGTGCCCAAGTTCCTTATTATCAAAAACTCCTTATCCAGGAATATAAGAGCATGATTCGAGGCTATTCCTTCATATCCATGTCATCCTCTGCTAAACTTTAATTGACAGTTTCCTTTTTTGGCCACTCTCAAGTTGCCATATTTGACTCGACTCACCATTGACCCCATTTCTCATTCACCTTAGTGGCCGATTAATCCTACTAAATTTCCCTTCGACATCCCTAAATTCAGTGGGAATCTATGAGAAGACTTATCGATGCATGTCATGACATATCATCTATGGTGTTCATCAAACTCCCTTAATGATGATTCTATTCGACTTTGTCTTTTCCAAAGAACACTTAAAGGTACTGCTGCTAAATGATATATTGAGTTACCCAGAGCTTCATTCCATTATTTTAATACCTTAGCCACAACCTTCCTTATGAATTTATAGTTTCCCATCAGATACGAAACTAGAATAAAACTATTAACGAACTTCAAAAAATTTGATTCCACTCACATTTTTTATCACATTCATGAGTGGAGGCATCATCACTCATTGGCTAAAATTTATGTTCCTGATCAATTGTTCGTAGAATGGTTTACCAAATCTCTATTGGAACCTATAATAGAAGATGTGGCCAAAGGTAAAGTCATGTCTGAAGAGAAATTAATTGGTCATGCACAATATTTGGATTTGGTTTATACTCGATTTGGCACACTCTATGATAAGATACCAAACAATATGAGACATTCCAACATTGTTCCTCCTCTTATGCCTTGCAAGGAATCTCATTTTGTTGATCGCATTATTGGTTCTACCAGCATGCAGATGGTGAATAAACCATCTGGTATTGCTTCGCCCACATCTACTCAAAACCGTCAATCCCACCAGCTTGCAGCTTCTTCTTCTGAGATAAATGTTGTTTCATCTTGTTAGCGCTCCTTAGTTTCCTAATGCTAAGAAAAGAAGCCAAGGAGGTAACCTCAGACCATATTTTGACTTGGTAGCTAACCCTACCAAATCAAAGAGGTCTCTCTCTAAATCTCACAGCCAATCAAATGACTATAGAGGAAAATAGATCTTAGGCTAGATATTCATCTCACTAGGGTTTGATTTTTAGGGTTTGCTGCATTAGGGTCATAGGTCTAGGAACTAGGTCATATTTTTGAAAGATTAGTTACAGAGATACAATGGGGAAAGGTAGGTATGATCAATGACATATTTGAGTTTTCATTGTGGTATAAGATTGAAATAGGGGAGGATCAAAATGAGCATAAACTTATGAATTCATTTATCAGAAGAAATGAAACATAAACATGAAGATCTCATCAAAACAAAGCATAAAAATATGATATCTACTTAAAAACTCATGAGGTCATCACATGAAAGCATACACATGGTAGAAAAGAGAAATAAATATTCAAAATGATGATAAAACTGAGAAAGAACATTGTCACTGTCAGAGCCTAGATTCACCTCAGGCTAAAGGGAGGCAATCCTAGGATAACCATAAACCACACTTAACCTGGTAGCTAGCCCTACCAGGTCAGGAGAGGACTCTCTCCTTGTAAATATTAGTTGAGATGGCTGATTTGAATATAGCTCTTAGGCTAGGTATAGTAGCTCTAGGGTTTTTGAGTTGATTTTGAAGCTTTGGTTGTTGGATCAAATGGAGCAGGTAGCTTAGGTCTCACAAATCAAATCAGGGATGCAGACATGTTCTGTGGGGTGAGATAGATAAGTGTTTATGCAATAGTAATTGAGTGAGATGGTTGGTTTAAGACTACTGAGGGGCTGAGGAGGGCATGTGGAGACCATTAATCTTCTTCAAATTGTTGAAAACATTAAGAACTAAATGCATTCCCAAGGCAAAGCACTGTTATCAATGTATTTTGCCTATTTCTCTTGATTCATTTACTGAGGAAGAATGGAAAAGGTTTTGAAAAATATAACACATAAGAATAACTTATTATAGAAGAAGAAACAATACAAAAACACAATATCACAAGAATCCCACAAAAATGGCTGCAAAACCTGGTTTTATTCCTTGCCAATCTGTTGATACAAGTATACAATGTGTGCACCACTTCCAAAAGAGTCAAAACTTTTCCAATGAGTGAAAAAAACACATCATATAGACATCAAAACCACTTGAGCTATCCATCAGGGGTCAAATCCAAGAGTCAAGGAGTTGTTTCAACTACATCTAAACTAGGAACAAGAAAATAGGCAGTGGAACAACTTGCCTCTAAAACTAAGGAAACTGATACATTCAATTTCAAACCACTTTTTATTGATGTATCTACCTCCCCAAGTGATTTTTCATCAAATTTACATCATTTTACATCATTTACCATCAAAAATTTACTAAGAATAGGAGAAAAAGTCAACTGGTGATGAAACTAGGTGAAATTTTGAGTTTTAGGCAAAATTGACAAAATTTGCTCAATGCATAGTGCCACTTTGAGAAAGCTTTTTGATTCCTTCCACTCCACGAAATCAGGCCCAAGATAGCTTTCAGAAAGCTATGTTGGTCTAGTTTCTGGAAAATCTTGAATTTCCTAATTTGGAGGTCATTTGCCGCTTCAAAAATGAATTCTCCCAAGACTACTTCCTGTGGGTGCAAAAAGTGGCAGAGGGAGCACTTTTTGAGTGTTTTTTGACCTTTAGGAAACCTATTTTTGCTCCAAATGAGATGAAACGTTCAAGGTTCAATGCTCTCTTGATTATAAACCCAAACCTATAAGCCATTGCTTAAATAGATGCACCAATCCGCATCCACTAGGATTTCCTATTTTTCCAATTTCCAAAAATCAAAATTTACAAAAAGTTTCCAAAATCTGCCCAGTTTTGGCTCAAATGTACTTCACTGGTTACTCTATTGGGCAAGTGTAACATTAGCCAAGATCTAAAGTTTTTCACCCCTCTTTTTTCTTCTTAAGGCCCTCCTTAATCTTGCCTTAAGTTGCTTAATCCTCATGTTGCATATCGTGTTCTGGGTCATATAGTGATAGGCCATGTGGCGAAGCATTTTCTTCTCTTTATTGGCCTTCTCTAGTAGCTTCTCAAGGTGAATGTTCACCCTCTCTAACCAAGTCTCTTAGTAATTTTCAATTTCTTTCTCAATGGAGGTCATCTTGACCTTTGCTTTCTTTGCCTTTTGCCTCTCTTCTCTAAGCATTTTCAACTCCATGATAACTTGCTTGTCAGTTAATTGCTTGTTTTCCTATGCAAAGTAATTGATGATCCATTTTTCCCTTTCGAAATTTACTGATAAGGCTTGAATGTCAGCCTCTTGTTTCTTGATGGTATCCTTAGCACTTTGGGTCTCCAAATCAATGACATCAATTCCCTGTACTTCGTCATGAACAACTAGGTCAAAGTCCCTCTCTTGCTCATCATTAGGATCCACCTCTTGCATTTTTCCTTTGGCCTTACCTTTGTACTTGCTGTGCTACCCAACATGTACCTATTTTGCTGATGAAGAAAGTAAAGCCCCTTCCACTCCTTGTGGAGATAGTAATTTCCTGTGGCCTGTAGATGAAGGCAAGACCCCTTCCACTCCTTGTGGAGATAGTACTCACTTGGCAGCTGTAAAGAGCATCCTAGTGCCTCTCTCATAAGTCAAAAACACATGTACCCCCATAGTTTCAATTTCTTGAACCTTTTGTTGTCCTAAACGTCCACCTTCCTCCTGATGCACTGATGAAAATATTTGAGAGCCTTTGAACACCTCATGAGAAATGAAGGTTTCCCATGGCATTCCCAACTGATTGAGCTGATGTAAAACAATAATTTTAATAACAAAGAAATGGTAAATATTGTTGAGCTACTATGGATATGGTTTCCTCTTTGCAATAAATATCATTTTCTCTATGTTTTTGCATATAGAATAAGGAATACTCATCATTTTCACCCTAGTGAAATGCATCAACAATCTGATATGGTTGGAATATAATCTGGAGAACCTAACCTCACAATTAAAATACTTAATGATGAGCTTCATGAGTGGAGCATACTGGCCCTCCAAAAATCTGAAAGGAAAAACTATACTGATTCTGCCATGATATTTAGCCTTGATGTAAGGCTCATAATACTCCCTGTTAATAAGTTGCCTCTTGTTCCACTTCTCCCCTACATCTATAATTCCTGTGGCCTCTGCAATTATGATGGATGATAGAGTAAATGTAACCTCAGCAAGATGCACCACATTGTTGTCTAAGTTTGTCACAAACAGTCTTGCTAACTCATGATGGAATTTAACTTTCTCTATCATCTCACAAAACTCAAAACATGACTGATGTCTGAAGCAGGAGATGGCTAATGGGCAAGCAAGCAGTTCACTCATATTGATGGGCTCCTCCCTAATTATCCACCTTTGTGAGGCTTCCTCTGCTGCAAATTTCTTTCTCTAGAGCTGTCACTAAGAGTGTCCTCCTCAAATAATAGTCACTATCCCTCTCCATGTTTGTCTCTCTTGGGATAGTTTGATGAATGGTGGATAATTAGGTTAGGGAAAGATGAGTATGAAGAGATTTATAAAATGGAAATAGTGATGAAGTGAAATAAGAGGGTAAGCGTGGTTTATAAGGGAGATAGGGTTTGATGTGAGGGAGTTTAGGGTTTGATAAAGGGGCTAATTTCAATAGGAAATGGGAGAAGGGAATATGAGTGAAATGAGATAGGATTAAAGGGTAGATTTAGGGCAAGTGAAAGTGGGAATATTGAGACAAGGAACAAGAGTTTGCAATGGTGAAAAATAAGGTAGAAAGACAAACTAGGGTTTGAGTCTTAAGAGGAAAAAAAAACATATTTCAAGCATGAAAACCCTACCTAAGCTCAAAAGTGAGTGTACTTACTTGTTTAGAAGGCAAATGCAGCAATTAGGGTGATTGGATATGAAATTTGGTGGTTTTGGAGCCTCGCAGGTCAATGCGCAACACCTCCCTGATGCGCAGCACCCTTGTATTTTTCTGTAGGAATTTTGGCTCTGATGCGTAGTGCCTCCCTGATGCGCAACGCCAAACTCCCAATGTGCAGTGCCAAGTAGATTTTCACTAAAATTTGTTTTTTCTTTCTCTTTTTCTCAATCTCCCTTCAAAACATGATTTTTTCTCTTTCTTTGAAGTTTGCACAATGAAATGACTTCCATAAATGACTTGGCTTTACATTTCCTTCTCACTTTAATTTTTTATTCAAATCACTTTTCTAATGTCTTGATGACATTTTCAAAAATTCTGTTTTCAGTTTGAATTTTTGACCCCTTTCTCTGGAAATTTGATGGACTGGTGTCTTGATGTATTTGCTTTTGCAGTGGCAGGAGTTGGCAAGATGACTAGGAATGGCTGAATAGTACTTATCACATATAGGAACCATAAAATTACATCAAATTACATGGAAATAAAATAATAAAATACAAATGCTCTATTTTACCTCAAAACAAGTTTTGATGTTAAAGGTCTTTATTTAGCTTATTGGCTCCAATGGGGATGATATCTCCTTGGAGGTGCCAAGAACTATAGATCTTTGGAAAAAGTAGACTTGTGCTTCTTCCATTGGGTAATACGGTCAATACATTTCGAACCTCAGAAATCTTTCAAGGCTTTGACAAGAGCAAGATCCTATTTCTCAATAATGTTGTACTTCAAGGCTGCATCCCTAATAGTTCTGCTAAAGAATGCAATGGGCTTTTCTACTTGATCTCTCTTTTGCATTAAAACTGCTACCATGGTATGCTAAGATGTGAATGAGAATAATATGAAATCTTGTGTATAATCTGGACTAATCAAAACCAGAGCTGTAGATAAGGCATACTTTACCAAATTAAATGATTTCATAGCTTCCTCCATTCATTTCACCACACTATCCTTCTTCAACATATTAGTGGTTTCTCTCAAATGCTCAGTAAGATTAGGTACAAATCTTCATAAGAAATTCATCCTACCATTGAATGCTTGTATTTCCTTCTTGTTCTTAGGAAAATCTATCTGCTGAATTGCTTCTACTCTTGATGGATCAATGTGAATCCATTCCTTCAAGATAATATGGCCAAGAAGCTTCCCTTCATCCATAACAAAGAGAATTTTCTTTGGATTGAGCGATATTCCAAATTTCCTACTTCGCTGAAACACAATCCGCAAATGGTGAAGGTGCTCATCATCTGAATTTGAAAACATTGTCAAATCATCTAAATATACAACCAAAAACACATCCTTTTCATTGGAAAAATCGATGTCCATTGGGCACTGAAATGTAGCTCCAAAATTTTTCAAACCAAAAGACATTTTAGCATAATGGAATGTTCCCCAAGGGGCGGTGAATGCAGTCTTGTCACGGTCATCTTCATGCACCAAAATCTAATTATATCCAGAATATCCATCAAGTAGTGACATACGCGATGCTCCAACCACTCTCTGGAGGATGTGATCCATCTTCGACAGCGGATAATTGTCCTTCACTGACACTTTATTTAAGTTTATGAAATCAATGCACAATCTGATCTCCTTGGCCTTTTTCCTCACAGGAACAAGATTAGAAATCCAATAAGAAAATATGATTGGAACAATTATACCAGCCTTGTATAATCGATTTACCTCTTTTTCAATTGAATGTAGCAACTTGGGATTAATCCTTCTTAGCTTCCGATGAAATGGCTTCTAATTTGGCTTGATGGGAATTGTATGTTGAATTATGTCTTTTCTATACACCTTTAAATCTGAATAATCCCAAGCAAACACATCAGCAAATTCAGACAATAATTTGACATATTTAGATTTTACCTTGGGGGATAAAGACTTTGATAGTTTCAAAAACTTTGGCTTCTCGGCTATTCCAAGATTCACATCCTCAACACCCTTATCTATTGGCACCAAGATTGGATTCCTAGCCACATCATCTTGATCGAAGAGTTCTTCTAAAGGAATAAGACCTTTAGGAATGACATTGTCATTTAGATGCAATACTTCCATCTAATTTACTTCAATTTCAAGTTCATCATCATCACGATCACGATCTATGGAAGCATCCTTGTACCTTCATTTTGTGAGAAATCATTAATCTCCTTATCATCCCAAAAGACTTGCCAGTACCTTTGATTGTCGAGGACAGTTGGATGGTGCTTGACATGGATCTCAAACTTGTTATTGGAATTCATCGGGATATTCAAATTACTGGCAACGGTTGTAAGTGAATCTGCAATTACATTTTGTGCACGTGGTACACATGTCAAGGTATAATCTGGAAACATCCTTAGGATATCCAAAATTGCATTATGGTAGGCCCTCATCCTTGGATGTTTAGCTTGATATTCACCCTTCACTTGCTTGATTATTAGCTTAGAATCCCCATACACTGATATCGTTTTTGCTTTTAGCTTTTTGAGAATTTTCAAACCTACAATCAATGCTTCATATTCAGCTTCATTATTAGAACAATCAAAAGCCAATTTATATGAGCAAATTCTTACATTACTAGGGACTTTATTAGGCTGGAAAACAGGGCTGCAGATCCAAATCCTTATGTTGGCACCATCCTTACCCACAACTCCGTCAAAATCCATGCTCCATAGGCCTACTTCTTCCTCTAAGTGCTGAAATGTTGTTTCATATTCTTTCTTACCTTGACTGATTTCTTCAATTTGCTGCTACTCATTACCTTTCTACTGCTACCAGAATGTAGACTGCTCAGAGGTACTTGAAAATTTTTGTCTTTCTTGATCAAGGACTGCTCTGAAATTCTCTGAAATCTCTCGCACATATTCTACTTCAACTAACTGACTATCAATATTATTCAAGCCACTATCTAAATATAATACAAATGATTCTAAATCTGTATGTACATCATTAATTAGATGATTGAGTGGTTTCTCCTTGCTTAAGATCATGTACTTCATTTTCTTCTCCCTATATAATTTTCTCAATTGACCAAACACAAGAATGGTAACATAGGAGAAATATAGTTGTAAAGTCCATTTAAGTTTCTCACCCAATGATCTGGACAAAAGCATACCAAACCATGGCAGGATGTCCACAACAACCACATCCATGAGAACATTCTTGCCTGAGATTTGATCTAGAGACACTACCAAGTCTTTGATAAGACCAATACATCAGACTCTACCAGAATCAAAAGAATAGAGGTCATGATATTTATGAGTAATGTTAATTCCCAACTTCTCCATAATGGTTTTTGGCATCAGATTATGGGATGCTCTGGAATCAAACATGGCATTATGAAGGACATACTCGTGCAATCTAAGTATTATATAAAACGGAGGCACTTCACTATCCTCAGACTGACCTTCTAACGCAGGGCCAAAGATAAGCTCCGGGTGATCATCTTCTACATTTACCATATTAGATAAAGGATCTATGTTCAAAATTTTGGACACTCGGTTTTTATAATTGTTGTTCTTCATCAATTCAGTCAAAGGAATCGAAACCTTTAATTTAGCAATACAATTTTCTAAACTAAAAACTGAAACTTTATCTACCTCTTTGACTGAAAAATCCTTCTTTTCGACCTTTTCCTTCGCTACACTTAACTAATTGGTCTTCTCATTTGTTGATGGTCCTTTGCTGGAAGTTGGGTTAGCAGGCTCCTTCTGTTTCTTCTGAGTATTCGATGAGTCATTCTTGGGCTGCAACTCTTTTCTCTTTTGAACCGGAATGACTGGTACATCTCTGCTTCTCAATGAGTATTATTTCTGCTGCACTATCAATGCATTCATATATCCTCTTTGATAATCATCTGATTCATCCTCTAAAACCCCTTCATTTGCTAGTATGAAATCTTCATCTGTTTGCACGTTCGAAACCTCTAAATATTCCTCATCTTTTGTGAGAAAAATAGGCAAAACATCAGCAGTAAAGAAATGATTAGCTTCCACAACTGGATCATCATCATCTTCACTTTCCATTCCATGTACATAATTTTACTACAGAGGTGTTTTGAATTGCTGCTGTGATGACTAATCTTGTGCTTTTTGCTCCCTTTACTTAATCCTAAACTGAGGTTGATTTCTTATTGTGTTCTCAGGCTTGTTTGCAATTGTCAACCAATCAAACATCTTCTCAATTTCTGGAGTATATGATCTGCTTTAACATCTGAGGAAGATGCTTCTTCCTTTATAGTCACCTTCTTTTCAGTCTTCATCCTTGCTATCTTAGCCAACAAATTTGCCTCTACACTTAGTGTGTTCTTCTGCATGTCCTCCAATGTGGTAGGATCTCTTTCTCTCAACTAATATTCCATATCAGCATCAAAGCCATTAGGAAATTTGATCAACGCTAAGCCCATTGGTGGCTTGATGTCAGCAGGAATAGCATTATAAACTGTATTCAACCTTACATAGTAGTCTTGGACACTTTCACCTACATTCCTTTTTATATTTTCATATTCAAAAATAATTTGAAGTAGATTTTTCTTTACCTCCCATCAGTCCAGGAACTGTCTATGTAGAACTGGCAAAGTATTGATGGATCTTACTGGTAATGTTCTAAACCACTTTCGAACCTCGCCTCCAAAACTTTGCACAAATAATCGCATGGTCACATTTTCTTCATCTACCTCATGGAGATCATAGAAATCATTCATTCTGTCAACATGCTATTGCGCTGTGATACCTTCAGTAGCATCAAACAATGGTATCTTACTTTGGTAATCAGTAGGCATAGCATCCAAATTTTGGGGTAGGATGAGAGGTGCATATCTGGCAGCCATGTCTCGTGGCAGATTTGAAACTGATGATGAAGTAACTAAGGGATTTGTGACAACAAGAGGAGTTGATATACCAAAAGTGACAGGTGTTAGAGGATTAATGACCGGATGTTGAGGGATTGAAGGTATGAATGGAGGTGTTGGATGATTCTCTGAAATATGAGGAAATGATGATGAGGCAAAAGATGTTGAAGCCAAATTAGAGAGTTTAGGAATTTGATCGGTGGTGATAGATGATTAAGGAGAATTTTCAAGATTTTGGTTACTTATCAAATTGGCTCATTGGATTTCAAGCTCATTGATGAATTCTAGGTCTGCAACTATGTCCAACAATTCACTGTTCGATGTGGTTCTAAACAAGGATAGACCAAAGTATTCATCAAACAAAATATATTCAAGGAATATCCACTTCACAGGGCATGAATGAGATCTAAAAACCGGTCTAGGACTTGATACACTCTCTTGTCTGAGAATCCTGGGAATGAGATTAGGATTTTTGAATACGGGAGGAGGATTGGGATCGAGGTTGGACCTAGTGTATCTTCTTGAAGCCAGTGTGTTTGGAAGTTCTCAAAATTTTGAAATTGCTTTACAACTTTCCAATTTTCAGCCTACTTAATTCTAAAATTATCATCCAAAAGTTCATAACTTCTCAATGGTACCACAGTGATTTATCTTTCTTCCCCAGTATGGTCACCACTATGTTAGAGCCTATATTGAGCTCGGGCTTAAGGGAGGCAATCCTAGGATAACCAAAAACCACGCTTAACCTGGTAGCTAGCTCTACCAAGTCGAGAGAGGGCTCTCTCCTTATCAATCTCAGTTGAGATGACTGATTCAAATATAGAATTTAGGCTAGGTATAGTAGCTCTAGGGTTTTTGAGTTGATTTTGAAGGTTTGGTTGCTGGATCAAATGGAGCAGGCAGCTTAGGTCCGAGAAATCAAATCAAGGATGCAGACATGTTCTATGCGGTGAGCTAGATAAGAGTTTATGCACTAGTAATCGAGTGAGATGGTTGGTTTAAGACTACTGAGAGGCTAAGGAGGGCATGCGGAGACCATGAATCCTCTTCAAACTACTAAAAACATTAAGAACTAAATGCATTTCCAAGGAAAAGCACTGTTATCAATGTATTTTGCCTATTTCTCTTGATTCATTTAGTTAGGAAGAATGGAAAAGGTTTTGAAACATATAAGACATAAGAATAACTTATTACATAAGAATAAATAATACAAAAACATAGTATCACAAGAATCCCACAAAAATAGCTACAAAACCTGGTTTTATTCCTTGCCAATCTGTTGATACAAGTATATAATGTGTGCACCACTTCCAAGAGAGTCCAACCTTTTCCAATGAGTGAAAAAACACATCATATAGACATCAAAACCACCTGATCTATCCATCAAGGGTCGAATACAAGAGTTAAGGAGCTATTTCAACTACATCTAAACTAGGAACAAGAAAATAGGCAGTGGAACAGCTTGCCTCTAAAACTAAGGAAACTGATACATTCAGTTTCAAACCACTTTTGATTGATGTATCTACCTCCCCAAGTGATTTTTAATAAAATTTACATCATATTACATCATTTACCATAAAAATTTACCAAGAAGAGGAGAAAAATTCAACTGGTGATGAAACTAGGCAAAATTGACAAAATCTGCAAAATGCGTAACGCCCTGAGCCCAATGCGTAGTGCTGCTTCAAGCAAGCTTTTGGAGGCTTTCCACTCCAGCAAATCAAGCTCAAGATATCTTGTTGGAAATCTCTGCTAGTCTTATTTCTGGAACATCTTGAATTTCCTAATTTGGAGGTCATTTGCCCCTTCAAAATTGAATTCGCCCAAGATTTCTTCTTGTGGGTGCAAAAAGTGGCAAAGCGGGCACTTTTTGAGTGTTTTTTATCCTTTAGGAGACCTATTTTTGCTCCAAATGAGACAAAAATTTCACGGTTCAATGCTCTATTGATGTTGAATCCAAAACTATAAGCCATTCCTTCAAATGATGCACCAATCCAGTGTGCAACACTGGTGGCACTGCGCATCCACAAGGGTTTCCTGTTTTTGCAATTTCCAAAAATAAAAATTTACAATTTTTTTCCAAAATCTACATAGTTTTGGCTCAAATGTACCTCATTGGTTACTTTGTTGGGCAAGTGTAACATTATCTAATATCTCAAGTTTGTCACCCCTCTTTTTGCTTCTTAAGGCCCTCCTTAATCTTGCCTTAAGTTGCTTAATCCTCATGCTGCATATCTTGTTCCGAGTCATATAGTGATAGGCCATGTGGCAAAGCATTTTCTTCTCTTTATTGGCCTTCTCTAGTAGCTTCTCAAGGTGAATGTTCACCCTCTCTAACAAAGTTTCTTGTTCATTTTCAATTTCTTGCTCAATGGAGGTCATCTTGACCTTTGCCTTCTTTGCCTTTTGCCTCTCTTCTCTAAGCATTTGAAACTCCATGATAACCTGCATGTCAGTCAATTGCTTGTTTTCTCGCTCAAGGTAATTGATGATGCATTTTTCCATTTCCAAATTTACTAGTAAGGCTTGAATGTCAGCCTCTTGTTTCTTGATGGTATCCTTATCACTTTGGGTCTCAAAATCAACGACATCAATTCCCTGTACTTCCTCATGAACAACTAGGTCAAAGTCCCTCTCTTGCTCATCATTAGGATCCACCTCTTACATTTTCCTTTGGCTTTACCTTTGTCCTTGCTGTGCTATCCAACATGTACTTGTTTTGCTAAAGAAGAAGGCCAAGCC
This sequence comes from Pinus taeda, assembly GCA_000404065.3. Classification (NCBI taxonomy): domain Eukaryota; kingdom Viridiplantae; phylum Streptophyta; class Pinopsida; order Pinales; family Pinaceae; genus Pinus; species Pinus taeda. The sequence goes on along the minus strand of APFE031617876.1, from coordinate 28,650 downwards.
CCTTCCACTCCTTTTGGAGATAGCATTTCCCTGTGGCCTGTAGATGAACGCGAGACCCCTTCCACTCCTTGTGAAGATAGTAATTGCTTGGCAGTTGCAAAGAGCATCCTAGTGCCTCTCTCATAAGTCAAAAACATAGGTACCCACACAATTTCATTTTTGTGAACCTTTTTCTGTCCTGAAGGTCCACCTTCCTCTTGATGCACTAATGAAAATATTTGAGAGCCTTTGAACACCTCATGAGAAATGAAGGTTTCCCATGGCATTCCAAACTAATTGAGGCAATGTAAAATAATAATTTTAATAACAGAGAAATGGTAAATACTATTGAGTTGTTGTGGATATGGTTTTCGCTTTGCAATAATTGTCATTTTCTCTATGTTTTTGCATATAAAATAAGGAATACTCATCATTTTCACCCTAGTGAAATGCATCAACAATCTGATATGGTAGGCATATAATATGGAGAACCTACCCTCACAAGTGATCCAAATTGGATCCATAAACGATTGACAAAGAACCTTGACTATATCAGGATGAAACAAATATTTAAAGAATCCAAAACAACATCAAAAACACCCTGAACCAGTGGCCATGGCAGCCGATGTGGAACGACGAGGACCTCGGTCAAAGCAAGCTGACCGAGCCCCATGGAGATCGCGCGGGAGGCTAAAGTAGCCCCTGGGAGCCCTGGATTGGGAAGAGGAGGTGATTTTCGATGCGTGATTAGCACACACTAACCGCACATCACTGGGCAAACAAGGCAAAAATGGAGGAGCCTTAAGCCCTTGGTCACATTGGGAGCTAGAGAACCGCGGGCAAAGAAACGAAAAGTGCTAAAGTGAAAAGGCAGGACCCATGCCCTAGAAACTGGTAGTTTTGATCGAGGCGCCCTTGAATGGTAAGAGGTTTTGGATAGGAGCGGAGAAATCCATACATCGATCAATGCATGGCAGTGGAGGAGAGAGAAAACTACCATTGATTGAGTGCTATCAGTTGAGCAAGTCAACTGCGCTCGATGTGCATATGACGTTGGATCTTAAGGAGCCTAGATCGGACAGCTGAGATTGCGCTCGATAGAAAGAAGTGGAATTGACAAGGAATTAAGCTGCAATTTCAAAGGATTTGGAATCCGTTTGACCGCCACAGTGGAGAAAGAATGTATCCATGACGTAATCGAAGAAATGAATCGACGAGCAGGCTAGTGTTGTTCCGATGGGGACACATGGCCACTTTCCAAGCATTCATGCTGACGCCTAACAGGGAACTCCAAGCGCAGCTACAGAAGGAGAATTGACGCAGGCAGGAGAGGAACCGAATAAGCATAGGGATCGAATGGTTAAAGCCATGAATAGAGACAATCGAACGAGGAGGAGGATTTTAGAGGAGGCCAAGCGACCAAGAGAGATAGTGAACAGTGAACCCTGAGAGGAAGAATAAACACAGAGAACAATAAAGCCACGTAGAGGAGATAGAGGGCTGAGCTGACCACAAGCAGCATCGAGCACAAGAGAGCTTGAAGATTCAAGCCTTTCCATAGAGGAATCTGTCTAGACTGAGCATCACATTGGCTCTTTCCACTGTAGACCAAGGGTCACAAAGCTGGTAGGAAGAAAAAGAGTCTGTGAACTCTGAGTGGCTTGAGGAATCCAAGAACCACCCTACCTAGCAAAATCTGCTTCAGGAGAACTCACATTGAGTCCCTGTATTGTAATTTCTCTGCTATAAGACACAATAAAACAAGGCCACCACTGAAGCTGGACCGGAGACGTAGCCTTGGAGAATAGGGTGAACTCCTTATTAAAAAATGTTTGTGTCTTAGTGTTGCTTACTGTATTTCTCTGCTATCTTTCCATTTAAAATGTCTATGTATTGGCAATATGATCGATCCGTTGTTTCAATAACACAGAACACACACCAACACATGAGTCTGTAATACCTTTTGTTTAACAAATCTTCAACTGATGTCACTCATAGGGTGATTATCAGATCAAGTGGTATCAGAGCTTTAGGCTGTAAGGTTAGACAAGCTTGTGTTGGTTTAGCTGTGAATGCTTACTAGATCAAAGCTCAAATTAGGAAAAGGAGAGTTGGTGGAAACTAATCTTGAAATTGGGAGAGTCTATTCTCGGAAGACAATGTCAGAAGAAGGTTCTATAGGGCTAGACCCCCAGTTCATAGAGAGTTTCCTAGCTATAAATTCTATGGTAGAAGAAATGCATAGGGATTTTAGAAAGCATAAGGATGAAGATTCATCAGGCTCTAAACAAGAAAAAGAAGAAGATGAATCTCATCCCCATGACCACTCAAAAGGAAAGGGAAAAGAAGAAAGCTTTCCTACACCTCCTAGTAGCCCTGTGCATAATAAGAAAGCATCCTTGATTAAACTGGATGTCAAATTTTATTTGCCTACATATGTTGGAGAGCTAAATGTTGAAAAGTTGGACAATTGGATTAGAAAAATTGATGTGTATTGCAGAGTACAA
>APFE031617876.1:6282-17900 GCA_000404065.3 Pinus taeda | reverse complement strand
GAAGTCTAATGGTCTTGAACTGGGACAAGAAATCTTCAATGCAAGAAAAATCATTGGGGTTTAATGTAAGCAACTCATTTTCAAGCTGATGGGCTCTAAGTTCATTTTTTATTCCAAAAACTTTAGTAAGCTGCTCCATTACTTTATCAGGAGTATCAAGTTCAACAATATGGAATCTAAGACCGGGAGAGATAGACATCCCTATCAACCCACGTGCTTGATCTTGCCTATTTTCCCATTTGGCTGCTTTCTCTTCATCTTTCGGTTTGGTTTCTTGGCCTGTGGCTATTCTGTAAAGACTTTTACTTCTAAGTAAATCCACAATGTAGGACCACCATTGGAAGTAGTTGGTACTGTCAAGGATAACTTGGCATGAACTTTCCATTTTGACAGAAACTGAAGCTATATATGCTGAAACTAAGTGTTCCAATGGAAAGAGCTTGAAAAATTAGGCTGGTTAAAAAAAACGGTTCTGAAAACAGCTTCCGGATGAAAAAGTTATGACCTTTTTAAAAAAAGTTGATGAAGGCGCCGACAAAGTGCGGGAATGTGCGGAAATGAAAAAAACGCTATTTTTTCAACAAAAAGGAGATTTGAACCCAAGACCTCTACTCTCTTAAATTAGCTTTGAACCAAGTGAGCTATACAAAAAGATAGAGAGAGAGGGGGGGGTGGAGGGCTTTGTTTTCTTTTAGTCACGGATGCTTTGGATTGCGTGCTTGCTTGAGAAAGCTCTTTTCCTCCCTACGAAACAAAAACACAAAACCAAACACGGACATGCAAAAAAAACAAGCCTTACGGCTTAAAGTTAGCTTTACCCGGAAACTAAATATTTCCTCAATGTTTCTGATTTTCCAAGATCACACTAAGGTGCAGGGAAAAGAGCATATGCATGACAAAAATCCTTCCTTTCTATTTTTTATTTGCCCAGATCGCACAGAGTTGCAGGGAAAAGAACATACACAGAAATGAAAGGTATAGATCCGGTGATAAAAAGAGCTAAATAAACCGAAACCGAAATAAATAGAGAGAAAATAACAGTAAACTACAAATAAACACTGTATACCTCCAGATCTAAAAAATGGCGTAGCTAGGGATACCGTAAACCTTTTCGCGTGAAACGAAAGGGGTTCCTCACTGGAACAGATGCTCCCAACACAACAGAGTAGTCCTCTTGGCCCGAAAGTAGTCAGAAACAATAGATCTAGGAGATGGCAGTCACATGCTATTCTACCGGCTTCAGATTTGGATCAACAATGGACGCGGCCCTCAAATAGCGCTGATACCATGTAGGAATTTATAGGGTAAGTTCCTCAGACAGAACACCAAAAGGACACCGCTCACAAAAGGATCACAGATCAATACACCAGTATTTTGACATGGTGAAAACTCTCAAAGAGGGAAACAGTCCACGGCCTATGCCAATGTGGCCACTACAGGCAATTTATTAATAAAAGAATGAAAATTTACATAAGCTTCTCTCATGCACGGTTATCCTACAAATGACCCTCCATGCACTTTAAATAGAATTCATGGACCAATCGGATGTCAAGCCACGGATCAAGTGTCGGTAATACCGAGGAGAAAATGAACCGTCGGATCACTACATATCGTGACCGTCGGATTGTAAGTTACAAACGTACATAGTAAAGAAACACAGTTTACCTAACTCTATACTAGACCAATTTATACTTAACTATTCCTATGTGTTGGAATATCCTAACATATTCTACACAAAGATCTCCTTTTCAGACCTGTTTTGGTTTCATACCAAGGTCTCCTTTGGATTTTGTCTTTGGTAAAGATACCATGGTTGATAGACATAGTGATATGGAAAAGGCAACTAGGTTCATTGAACAGATCCAGGAGATCCACCAGGCAGTACAGGAACAACTGGAAAAGAGCCAGACCAATTACAAGGCTAGGCATGATAAGCATCGGATGGAGCATAATTTTCAAGTTGGAGACCAAGTCTGTCTGTATATTAGAAAGGACAGAATGCAAGGTGAAGGTAAAAAGCTAAAACCTATCAGGTATGGACCCTTCAGGATACTTGAGAATATTGGTGAGAATGATTTTCTTTGATCTGCCAGCTTACATGCACATCTACTCAATTGTGAACACATATTGCTTGAGGTTGTTTGAACCTTCAATGATTGAGGACCCTGAAGAGCAGAGTCAGTTACCTTCTTTTGATGACTTGCTACCTGAATATCTTAGTGAATTATGATAAGACACAGTGCTTGACAGGAAGGTGAGGATGATGTGCAGTGGACAAGTGGAATACCTCATAATTGGGTTTAAAGGTTCAAAGTTGAGCAATGTGAAGTGGATTGAGATTGGAAAAGTGAGACAACAGTTTCCTCACTTCGTCGATGCTTGAAGAAAACCAACTTTTGGTGGTCCAAAAGCTTTTTCAGTAGGAAGGCCATGATCCGAATCGGATCCATAAATGACTGACAAAGAACCTTGACTGTATCGGGATGAAATAAATCTTTAAAGAATCCAAAACAACATCAAAAGCACCCTGAACCAGTGGCCATGGCCGCCGATGTGGAACAACGAGGACCTCGGTCAAAGTGTACTAACCGAGGCCCATGGAGACCATGCAGGCAGCCAAAGTAGCCCCTAGGAGCCTCGGATCAGGAAAAGGAGGTGATTTTCGATGCGTTATTAACTCCTAGTACTAATCATGCATTGATGGGAAAACAGGGGTGAAATGGAGGAGCCTTAATCCCTTGGTCATGTTGGGAGCCAGAAAACCGTAGGCAGAGAAACGAAAAGCGCTAAAGTGCAAAGGCGAGACTTGTGCCCTGGAAACTGACAGTTTTGATCAGGGCGCCCTTGAACGGTAAGAGGTTTTGGACAGGAGTGGAGTGATCCCATACACTAATCGATACGTGGCGGCAAAGGAGATAGAAAACAGCCATTTATCGTGCGCTATCGGTCGAGCAGGTCAACCACTCTCGATGTGTGTATGACATCAGATCTTAAGGAGCCTAGATTGGATGGCTGAGATTACACCCGATAAAAAGAAGTGGAATTGATAGGGAATTAAGCCACGATTAAATGGATTTGGAATCCGTTTGACCGCCACAGTGGAGAAAGAACGTATCCACGACATAACTGAAGAAATGAATTGATGAGGAGGTTGGCGCTGTTCCGATGGGGACATGTGGTCACTGATTGAGTGTTCATGATGATGCCGAACAGGGAACTCCAAGCGCAGCAGCAAAAGGAGAATCGACATAGGCAGGAGAGGAACCGAATAGGCATAGGGATCGAATGGTTAAAGCCATGAATAGAGACAATCGAATGAGTAGGAGGATTTGAGAGGAATCCAATTGACCAAGAGAGACAGTGAACAGTGAACCCTAAGATGAGGAATGAACATAGAGAACAGTAAAGCCAAGCAGAGGAGACAGAGGGCCGAGCTGACCACAGGTAGTGTCGAGCACCAGAGAGCTTGAAGATTCAAGCCTTTCCATAGAGGAATTTGCCCAGAATGAGCATCACATTGGCTCTTTCCACTGTAGACCAAGGGTCACAAAGATGGTAGGAAGAAAAGGAGTCTGTGGACTCTGAGTTTCTTGGGGAATCCAAGAACCACCCTACCTAGAAAAATCTGCTTCAGGAGAACTCACATTGAGTCCCTGTATTGTAATTTCTCTGCTGTAAGACACAATAAAACAAGGCCAGCACTGAAGCTATACCAGAGACGTAGCCTTATAGAAGAAGATGAACTCCTTATTAAAAATTGTTTGTGTTTTTTTTGTTCTTACTGTATTTATCTGTTGTCTTTCCATTTAAACGTCTGTGTATTGGCAATTTGATTGGTCCGTTGCTTCAATAACATAGAACACACACCAGCACATGAGTCTGTAATAAATTTTATTTAATAAATCTTCAACTCAGATCACTCATAGGGTGATTATCATATCAACAAGTAAAATACTTAATGATGAGCTTCATGAGTGGAGCATACCGGTCCTCCAAAAATCTGAAAGGAAACACTCTACTGATTCTGCCATGGTATTTAGCCTTGATGCAAGGCTCATAATACTCCCTGTTAATATGTTGCCTCTTGTTCCATTTCTCCCCTACATCTAGAATTCCTATGGCCTCTGCAATGATGGTGGATGATAGAGTCAATGTAACCCCGGAAATATGCACCACATTTTTGTCCAAGTTTGTCACAAACAGTGTTGCTAACTCATGATGGAATTTAACTCTCTCTATCATCTCATAAAAATCAAAACATGACTGATGTCTGAAGCATGAGGTGGCTAAAGCAAGAAGTTCACTCATACTGATGGGCTCCTCCCTGATTAACTTGCCACCTTTGTAAGGATTCCCCTGCTGCAAATTTCTTTCTCTAGAGCTGTCACTAAGAGTGTCCTCCTCATAATCATAGTCACTATTCCTCTCCATGTTTGTCTCTCTTGGGATGGTTTGATGAATGGTGGATAATTAGGTTAGGGAAAGATGAGTATGAAGAGATTTATAAAAGGGAAATAGTGATGGAGTGAAATAAGAGGGTAATTTGGGTTTATAAGGGAGATAGGGTTTGATGCGAAGGAGTTTAGGGTTTGATAAAGGGGTTTATTTTAATACGGAAATGGGGGAAGGGAATATGAGTGAAGTGAGATAGGATTAAAGGGTAGATTTAGGGCAAGTGAAAGTGGGAATATTGAGACAAGGAACAATAGTTTGCAATGGTGAAAAATAAGGTAGAAAGACAAACTAGGGTTTGAGTCTTAGGAGGCAAAAAAAAACATATTTCAAGCATGAAAACCCTATCTAAGCTCAAAAGTGAGTGTACTTACTTGTTTAGAAGGAAAATGCAGCAATTAGGGCAATTGGAGATGAAATTGGGTGGTTTTGGAGCCTCACAGGTCAACGCGTAGTGCCCTAAACCCAATGTGCAGTGCCTCCATGATGTGCAGTGCCCTTGTATTTTTTTGAAGGATGTTTGGCTCTGATGTGCAACACCTCCCTAATGTGCAGCCCCAAACTCCCAATGTGCAATGCCAGGTAGATTTTCACTAATTTGTTTTTTCTTTCTCTTTTGCTCAATCTCCCTTCAAAACACGATTTTTGCTCTTTCTTTGAAGTTTGCACAATGAAATGACTTCCACAAATGACTTGGCTTTATATTTCCTTCTCACTTTAATTTTTTATTCAAATCCACTTTTCTAAAGTCTTGATGACCTTTTCAAAAATTATGTTTTTCAATTTGAAGTTTTGACTATTTTCTCTGGAAATTTGATGGATTGATGTCTTGATGTTTTTTCTTTTGCAGTGGCAGGAGTTGGCAAGATGACCAAGAACAGTTGAATAGTACTTATTACATATAGGAACCATAAAATTACATCAAACTACATGGAAATAAAATAATAAAATACAAATGCTCTGTTTTACCTCAAAACAAGTTTTGAGGTTAAAGAGCTTTATTTAGCTTACAAAAAGGAAATTTATGATTTGTTGAACTTTATTTACCCCCTCATGTGTCTGCTGACATTTATTACTCATTTGAATGACCATGGTGAGAAACCCTAAGACCTAGTGAAACTAAATTCTAAGACTGATTTTTATAAATGATGTGAACGGGAATGACTATAAATGATTGAAAAAATATGTGAAATAGGCCAGCAGGTATATAGCATGAGGCACAAGTGAAATGAAACCCTACCATCAGTTGATCCATGACCTAATGAAGTGCAACTCATTAGAATGGGACACCTAATATGAAATGCAAAATATAAATTTGATCACTGATGGCAATGTGAAAGCACTAACACTAACATTGGCTCCAATGGGGATGGTAGCTCCTTGGAGGTGCCAAGAACTATAGATCTTTTGAAAATGTAGAATTGTGTAGCAGTTCTTTTACAAGTCTTTGACTCAACTCCATCAGTTTACGGAGAAAATGATGGGCTTACTTTACCATCTCATCCCTGGCTTTGAAGCTCTCAGCTTTCTGGCTCTGGCTCTGGCTCTGGCTCTTTGGCTCTGGCTTTAGCGCGTGTCTCTCTACTCTTGCTTCTCTGAGCTCTTTCTCTTGGCCTTTGCATGCCTTTGTGATTCCATTTACCTCCAAGAAACTCCAACAACCTTTAGCAACAATACACTGCTGTCAATTGAGCTCTTTGGCTTCTCACTCAACCTCCTACTGACTCTAAAGACTCTCTGCGTGCTTAGCTCTTGCTTGCTGTTTGATCAACTTACTCTCTCCCTCTCTCCACCTGTCAATTGAGCTCTTTGGCTTCTTTCAGGTAGTCTTCTGGCTCTGTGGCTTCCAAAACCATTTTCTATGTGAATAATCATTCTTTGTGGCTCTCTGACCTTCATAATGCACAAGTGTGATGGCGGTTTCCAATGGAAAGGGACCGGCGTACAGGAAAACTAGTTGTTTTTCCTTCTTATGAAAAAATGGACACATAATGGAATACATAGAGAAACACGTGAAAAACACATCTTTGGCCATTTAGTTGTACTTAAAATGTGACGAAATCACGTCCATAATCTTATCGGGTCTGCGCCTTATCAGTGTATCGCAAGTCCCAATGCCCATGTTTCATGGTTTCCCCTTTGTATTTTAAAATACATTAAAACACTACAAATTCCCACAAAAATGGCCTTATGGTAGATTTGAAATATTATTCATATATATTTCAGAACCCTTTCAGGTCCAATTCCCATCGTAGTCACAAGTCACACAACCCGGGGTCCTTCCCTTTTGGGATTGTAGATAGCGATCCGCTGATATCGGTGATTGTAGTCACACTATTGCATCTCCCTAGGTTCCTTCCCTGTTGATAGTGATCTGCCAATATCAGTGATCACAGTCACACTATCGCATCAGCCTAGGGCCATTTCCTTGTGGTATCGCTGATTGCGATCAACTGATTTTGGCGATCACACCATTACATCAGCTTGAGACCTTTACCTTGGATATACACTGTCTGCCTCCAATCCGACCCGTCAATCTGATCATCGATGGTCATTGATCGAGGGTGCCTTCCGCCCAACTTTAAGTCTTGGCCTCATGCAATGTGATTTTCCCTTATAAGGGTCTTTTGCTCATTTTTAAAGGATTTTTTCCTTTTTTCCCAAAGAATAAGGGGAGATTCTCTTCGTGATAACTTCTTCATATGATGTCTGTTTTCACCCATTCAAGTTGTTTTGGATTTCGAATGAGGAGATCTCAACAATGAGACTATTTCTGAGAGAAAACTACAATTTTCAATTTCCTATGATTTACAAAGGATTTGTGCCATTTGGCACCTTTTACCCCTTATATGAAGTCTTTTAGACTTAGAGGTTTATCCAGGATCCATTTTTTGATCAACCATGTAATCTACCATGGAAAGATAATCTTTGACTTCTTGGATTTGTGCTTGCTTCTCCTTAATAATGTCTGCACTTGACTTCTCTCCATGGTCCAACATTTTTTTTCATGAGGCATCTCTTCCTCATTTTGATGCAAGTGTGACTCATTTTCATGCCCTGGTGACTGCTCCATAGCTTCTTCTTGAACTTGTTGAATTGTAGCTTCTTTAGAAAATTTTCTAGCTTGTGGATGAGATATCAAGGGAGATCGAATGATGTGTTTGAATTCTTTATATGGTCCTTTATAGCTTGGAAAAATGATGTGATGAGAAAGTGCACTGCAGTTAATAACCTTACTAGGTAAGGTTACATCTCCATGAGGGGTGAAATGTACCTTTGAAATCTTTTTTGAACATTTTTTCCCTAATTACTAACTCCCATGATGGTGACTATGGTGATGACATGACTCCTATATGACTTTTGATGACCTGACCTAATGATGACACCAAATACATATGTAAAATCATGATTTGGAGCTTTGAACCCTTAAAGTATGCATGATTATGATTTGATAACCAAAATGATGACTGAGACACTCATTTGATGGCGTATCACAAGGAGTTATGACATGACCATGATGTCATTTTATGGTTTTGAAAATGGAGGATGTTGTAATAATACCTAGACACTGACCAATGATCAAATTTTATTTGAAAATTCTATTTGAAACTATAACAATTTGACCTAGGACCCTATCAACTGACATTCAAAGAGTACATTTAATCACAGGTGAGTCATAGACACTAACATTGGCTCTAGCGAGGGATGGAAACTCCTTTAGGAGGTGTCAAGTACACCGTAGACCAGGTAGCCTTATCCATTAGGCAATGGAGTCATATACAAAGGACTTGACACTCAAACAACTAACTAAATATACTGAGAAAAATAAAAATTGACTTGACTTACATATGACAGTAGATCATCAAGATCTTACGGCCTTCACCTCGGGCTTCAAATCCTGATGATAACCTATCACCTATTGAAGATATATGTACAATCATGTGATATGATCCCTCCAATGTAACCAATCTAGAAAATGACTATTTACTTGAATCTTGCTCACACTTTCCTTGACAAGAAGAAAAAACAAAAGATAGGAAACTCCAAGTGTCCACTGAACATGTGTACATGATCCATAAATACAATAAAATTCATCTCCCTTGATGACTACAACAAATTATAAAAAGTATCTTCAAACAACTGTGCACTGAGGGTTAGCTCATCCAACAAATTGTAATTTTTCTCTAGGTGGTCTTTATACCTATTAACACCCAGGTTGTTCCCTTTGACTCCAAGGGAATACGGCCGGGGTAACCACTAACCAATCTTTGGATTAGAACTTCTAGCCCAACTGTAATTAGAGAGGGCTCTCTCTTTAAGGTTTGTCTCTGTTCTGTGAAAGATTTTAGGATAGTTATGAAGTAAGGGTTTTGGTTTATGTTTGGTTGAAAGGATGTCTTTCTGCACCTAAAGTGGAAATCTGCAGATAATGTTAGTCCATTGGGCAATGTAGTCTGTGGCTACTGGTTTTTGAAATCTTGAGTTTGAGAAGCTGGAATTACAGGGCCATTTAAATACTTCATAAAACAAACTTGAGATTATGATGGTGAAATATAAACAACCAGTGAAAAGCAATTAAGAATTTTCCACTAAGCTGGGGTGTGGGAAAGAGATATATTCCTCAGGAGCAAACTTGAATTCCTAAAACAATAATCACTGTGAAAGATATAGTGTGAAAGGGTAGCAATTAAAGAATTACACTTTATTCCTATATTGAAGAAAACATTTTAAATGCTTAGATGAGTTCAGGTAATCTGTGATTAAATCTGGGACTATTTTTTTTCCTTGATTAACTGTAAAGCACAGAAACATGAAGAGATTGAAAAGATAACAAAACACATAACAAAGATTGTAGGGAAAACTTTTGTGCCATGAAATATGCAGGGATTCCTGTAACTTTCAGCTAAACACCACAATGCATCAAACAACACAGAGCTTTTGAAATTCCATCAGCTTTTGTATTACTTCTCTGAGAGTTTACAGTAAAAGAACTATAGAATAGACATCAACAACAACCAACCCCTGCAAACTCATGCAAGGGGGAATATATAGAAATGTTTCATACAAAATATCTCAGGCATTGAGTCATCTGAGAAATAAATATCTTCACCAACTTGTACATAAATAGCAGATAAGAAGTTATTGCAGCTTTCAATACAACATAAATGCTCTTTAATTCTGTCAGAAGATTTCGACCTTTAGAGCTCACTGAGTTAGTTGAACACTTTGTTATAACTGAAAAATGATGTGTATTTGTAGCTCTGCCCTCCTATAGCTTTTCGGCCCTATCACTTGTGACTGTCAGTGCTGCTGTGGTGGCCGAATGGTTTCGCTGAGTTGGCTCATCCTCTTTTCTCCATACATGCTGATATATCAAAATTTTCCTGTGCAGGACAAATTACATATTTCAATGGAAAAAACTTGATTACTGGCTCTGGTTTAGTAGTAATTGTATCAATCCATTCCAGACTTCCTGTGTGGGAAATTGATGTCTTAAAATTGCCTCTATAGTCTCGTCTGCCTCTATATATTTATAGAAATTCGGAGGTGCATCAAACAAGTGATTTATTTCATTCATGATAAAAAATAAGCTCTCTACCCTATTGTAGAGAGTCCGTCTTGATGCTGGCCCTGGTTCTGCTGAAGTGTTGGGCTTTTTAGCAATCTAGTTTGTAGCAAAAGTTTTGACCCTCTTGGCATAATTTTCATGGGAAAGTAGTCTTCTTGAGGTGCCCATTAAGCTAGGAAGACCTCTGTTCTGCAATGCTATAAATTTGTCCATGAATTTATTAATGTCTGTATGCATATCTTGGCTTCTTCTCTCTAATGTTTCTACCAGGGTTCTTAGTGTCAGGACCCTTTTGACCATCAAAATGGTCTCAGTGCTGTTGGCAATTCCCATTGTGACCAGCTGAGCACTTGTTCTGTGATTAAGCACATTAATCATTCTGGTGGCAGCCTCAGGCATATTGCCTAGAGATTCCCTCGCTCTTTGGATTTCCCTATGTGCTTTTCCAATGAGCCCCACCTGCTCTTGAATAGCCTCAATATATTCCCACTGGTCTGTCATGGATTGGCCAATATTGGCCCATAGGACTCTCTTGAGCTCAGTTGTTACTTTATCAAGTGTGAGCTCTTTCTCTAGCTCATTTATCCTCCTTTTGAGAGTCTTTATCTCTCTTTCTCTCTCAGCTATGTTTTGCTTGGATTTGTCATATGTTTCATTGAGCTTAGCCAAAGTTTCTTTGGCTTGACTCAGCTTTGTCATTTGGGCCTCCAAGACCTGAATTTCATTCCTGAGCTTCTGCATATCAAGACTTTGAGCCTGCTCTGTTGTTGGTGCTGAGGTAGAGGGTGTTGTTTGCTCTGTCTACTGAATGGGAGGGGCAATGGTTTGAGGGGCTTCTTCCAGATTGATTGTTTCTGGAGGGGGCTGAGAAGTTTGGCCTGCCTCTTTCTATTGCAATGATGGCTGTAGTGCAGCCTCTGATTCTCCCAACTTTTCTTGTGTTTGGATGAGCTGTTTATACAGTGACACTAGCATAGCTGCTGCATCCTTGTCATGTCTCAGCTGGGCAACTTCTTCAGTTTGGGGATGAAGAGTTGTTGGGATCTTGATCATCTTCCTTAATGCTACCATATCTGCATCCCTTAGCTTAAATAGCTCCTGCACAGCTTTGAAATCCTTGGGATCATGCCCAAGCTCTATTATGATGTCCTCCAAAGCTTTGATTCTATTGTCCTTTTCTTGAGAGGATGCTCTTTCCAACTCAAGTTGTGCAGTTGTATTATTTAGGATATTTTCTAGCCTTTAATTCACCGATGTTTTATCTACCAAGGAGGCATATACCATCTCACCCGCTTGCTTATGTAATTCTATCTGATCCATCGGGTGGATGTCCTTGGCAAGGACCTCAAGGTTGGTCCTGATGTAGTCTGCAGCTGACTGTGGCTGCTACACGGCTGGCATGAAGTGGCTCATAATCATTTTGCCCTCATGGACATCATAGGCAGACATAAGTCTTTGCTGGTTGGTGGGAGCCATTTTCAACAGATGATTATATAATTGTATCCTTATGGGCTCATTCCTCTTCTTTATATCCTTGAACTGCTGCTTGATGCTCTGTTCACCTCCTCTTTGTTGGCTTGAGGAGCTAACTTCTCCT
>APFE031617875.1:52776-77305 GCA_000404065.3 Pinus taeda | reverse complement strand
TTTGTTTTTTTTTTTGGTCACTGAAGCTTTGGATTGTGTGCTTGCTTGAGAAAGCTCTTTTTCTTCCTACAAAACAAAAACAGAAAACCCAACATGGACATACAAACAAAACAAACCTTGCGGCTTAAAGTTAGCTTTACCCGGAAACTAAATATTTTCCTCAATGTTTCTGATTTTCCGAGATCACACTAAGGCGCAGTGAAAAAGAGCATACGCATGAGAAAAATCCTTCCTTTCTGTTTCTGATTTGCCCAGATCACACAGAGTCACAGGGCAAAGAGCATATGCAGAAATGAAAGGTATAGATCTAGTAATAAAAAAGAAGCTAAATAAACCGAAATAATAAACAGAGAGAAAAATAACTAGAAACTGCAAAAAAAACATTGTATACCTCCAGATCTTAAAAATAACGTAGCTAGGGCTACCAGAAACCTTTTCACGTGAAACGAAAGGGGTTCCTCAGTGGAACAGATGCTCCTAAAATAACAAAGCAGTCTTCTCGGCCCGAAAGCAATCAGAAACAATAGATCTAGGAGATGGAAGTCGGATGCAGTTCTACCGGCTTCAGATTTGGATCACCAACAGACGCGGCCCTCAAATAGCTCTGATACCATGTAGGAATTTACAGGGTAAGTTCCTTAGACAGAACACCAAAGGACACCGCCCAAAAACAGATCACAGATCAATACACCAGTATTTTGACGTGGTTAAAACCGTCAAAGAGGGAAACAGTCCACGGCCTGAGCCAACACGGCCATTTCAGGGAATTTATTAATAAAAGAATGAAAATTTACATAAGCTTCTCTCGTGAACGGTTAACCTAGAAATGACCCTCCATGCGCTTTAAATAGAAGTCATGGACCAATCGGGTGTCAAGCCACAGATCAAGTGTCGGTAATACCGAGGAAAGAATGAACCGCTGGATCACTACATGTCGTGACCATCGGATTGTAAGTTACAAATGTACATAGTAAAGAAACACACTTTACCTAACTCTATACTAGACCAAGTTATACTTAACTATTTCCTATGTGTTGGAATATCCTAACATTTCTTTGGCCTACAAGTATTATTGAAGCACTTTGAGAACAACAATTTGCAAACCCTAGACCTAATGACCAAGTTGACTCTTTGCTTATCAAGAGATTAGAACGAGACTGTAAATGACCTTTAAAATTATTTGACAAACAGACCTAAACCAGCAGGATAAGGCATGAGGGTAAATGACTGACAAGACCCTTCCGTCAGATTATGGCATGCCCCTAGCGGAATGCAGCTGAGTGAATGGAGCGAGACACCTAAAAATGAGATGCAGAAAGAGTTTTGATCTCTGATGGAGGACTGACAAGACCGACTCTAATAGAAGTAATAAAGAAAAAAGAGATAGATATTACAACTTTGAAGAAGCAGCTCAAGATGCCTGCTACACATGATCCACTGACCAAGGAGATAGAGGAAACAGAAAGCCAAAAGGATGATATAATGAAATTAATAGTGGAGCAATCTCTCCAAATCAAACAAATGGAAGTAGAGATGGAAAAAATGGTGCGAGAGAAAGAAAACGAAACACATATGGCCAACACAACAATGGAGGCCATTCCTCTAACATCTCCTCCCATAACCACTCTAGCAAGTATAGCCACAAGAGCAGGAAACAATACAGAATAACTAGCCAGATCATTGGAAGGCATGAATCTGCAAACTGAGGAGATAAAAAGACTGGAAACTCAAGTCAGTGTGTTGCAAGATCAAATCAAAAGAGATGAAAGCAATCACTTGGTGGAAATGCAAAGGGCAAAGGCATTAATTGAAGCATTACAAAAATCACAGAAAGAATCATCTATTGGAAACACTCTAGGGAGAGTTAAGCAGTTTATTTGGCACAATATAATCAATGGTATGAATGAAATTTTGCCTAGCATCCAAATTATCTTTGAGTAGAAAGAATTAGTGAGAAGGCTAGAGAAGCCATTTTAGCTACTAATTAGAGTTGGGAGTGGCAGATAAAACAAAGACTATACTACAAGTCAAGAAGGTGTTGAGAAACAAGAGCTTAAATGTGTAGCTAGAAGAAAAATGTCAAATTATGGAGCTAACAATGAAAAGGTTCTTTAAAAAATTGAAGCCTTTACATCATAAAGGCATCCCCTCTTTGTTTGTCATAAATGACAAACTCATGGATAGAGGGGATTATGTCAAGAAAATCCAAGGCATAACCACAGATGCTGCAAATATTTCCAACATCAAAGGCAACATAACATGAAAGGCATTGTTAGAAGCTATCAACAATTTAATTTACATTGAGCATGAAATGAAGCACATATTTCTAGTCAAACCAACATTTGCTAAGTACACTGAGACTGGCAAAATATACAAAAGATTAACTACAATCAAAGTTCCATATGAGGAAGCATGGAGTTAGTTATGTGATTATTAGGAGGAATGAGACAAGGATGATTAGAGTGACAACACAAACCTGAGTTAGCACTAGCCACATTAGCAGAACCACTACATTCAAATTAATATTTCAGGCAACAACATCCTTGAAAAAGAGGACCACCTATCCCAGTTTTCTCAGTGTGGCCACTTCGTGGTTACATTAGTCATTTTTTTCTTTCATTGTAATAAATAATAGATTTCCAAGTCTACAAGGAAAATCGTTGTAGTTTTTTTGTTTAAATACTCCATGTATTGGGAGTATTAGGTGTTGGACCCAAGTCATTGGAACTATATTTTTTGTTTGGAGCATTGTAATTTTCAAGCTAGAGCATCAATAAAAAGAACTGTTTGCTAGATACTTGACCTGTTTTGACCTGGTGATGTCTTTCTTTCTATGTTGAATGTATCTCTCTTTATTTATTCATGCATCTTTGATTCTTATTGTAAAGAAGAAATTATAGTTTAAGATATGATGTTGGAGCATCTTACTACTATCCGTGTTTACAATCTAAATGTTTTCCTTTGAAGTATGATTAAAAAAACTTAAATGCTTTTTAATCCTGAATGCTATCATTTTTTTTTCATTGCATTTCTCACTCTGCTTTTAATATCTAGTAGAGATAGTTAGCTTGCCTTGTAAATGCTCTAGAAAATTGATGTTAACAACCAACCTGTGACTCCATAGCCCAACATAAAATATTCAAGAATGATATTCCCCAACCAAATGAACAAACAAATAATCAATCAAGAAATCTCCTTATTTTTAATATCTAGCCTAATACATTAAAACGCTGAAATCAAAGTTAAATCATAAATATACAGAGAGAGCCCTCTCTGAGTCTGGGAAGGCTAGGTCCTAGACTCGTAAGCGGTTTGATGTATCTTTTGTGACTTTTGTCTTGCCAATCTTCAAAATTGTATAATGATAACAGATGAGAGGAAGACTAACTACATGATGTGGGGACATTACCCAGTGCATCAACATGAGAAATAAGGTTCACATACGCATCATCGTTGATCAGATATCAATCCGAGACTTTAATGATAGCTCAAAATTGAAAGTGTAGGAAGAGTGTCAAACTTGAATGACTGGATAAATCTTGTCTTCCTGATTCCGGCACCATGAACAGTTTGAAAAAATGACACCGTATGAAGAAGTTATCGCCATTTGAAAAATTCTAGTAAATTGTAATTTCCAAGAATAAATTGATTTTTGGAAAATATTAAAAAAAGAATATTTCAAGGAATATTCCTCGAAATATTTTTGTTTGACTAACCAATCAGGAGCTGACACATGGAAATCCTGGAGGCTGCCACGTGGCCCTGGAATGGCATGGTAAAATTTTGTTGGGTCTAATGGAATCGAACTCATGACCTCCAGCAAGCTAAACAAGTGCGCTACCAACTCTGCTCCACATTGTTTCTTAATAGCTAAGCGTTAAAGGTATAATTTAAAGTTTAATCGGTAGAGGTTTGGGGGTCAAGACCGCCAGCGGTCCCAAAAGACTGTTCACATTATTGTGGAGTTAACCGTGGCCATCAAAACTGCCAGCCTTAACAATGTTATCCCCTAACCTCTGGTTGTAATACCTGTCACATGCACGCCAAACACTAATGATTATGGTTAGTTCCAGTGATTAAGCTTTGCGGAGCACTAAAAAAGGGGGATATGGCCAAATTTAACCACAGTTAACTGGAGTTCACCAGATTTAGTGGAGGATCTCTAGGAGATAATGAATAAATGCACTCCAAGAGCCGTTTTCAACCTAAGAAAGTGAAACAAGAGGATATCTAGGATAATTGAGGCCTTCTGAAGCCAATGGAATAGTCTAAAGAAGTTGAAAAATCTATCTTCAAGGAGATTTTCATCTAGGGAGATTTTGGAGCTTAGGGCCACGAGGGGTTGGAGGCAGATGCAGGAGCTACCAGTATCCGTTCTCAGCGAACGAACAGTCATTCCTAACTATATTGAGCCTTTTGAATCCATTGCAAGGGTTTATAGAAGCATATGAAGACCTGTAAAGGCTGAGATGCTACAGGGATGTTTCAGGCAGCCAAGTGCCAACCGTGGAGGAAGGCCTAAACTAGGGATGTAGTGCTCATTTTGAGCAAATGAATAGTCTATTGTTGATGTCTGATATGTGCTAGAGACAGTAGAAGAGGTTTCAAAGATAGTTGGAGAATTATGAAGTTGTTAATGCCATCAAGAAGCTCAAGGAAGCCTAGTGCACTGATTGAAAGAATCAAGTCTAAGGGATCTTAGACCTGTTTGCAGAATGATGACAACCATGATAGGAATATAGATGGTTTTCTAATCCCATTGGTTCAGTCAATAAAAATTTGAGATGAGTGTGGAACTTGTAAAAGAATTGAAGCCATAATCCCAAAGAGCCAAGTGAAATTGAGAAAAGCTCAAGGAGACGTAGCCCACGATATTCAGGGGAACTCCTAGATTAAATTTTTTTATTATCTGTTGATGTTTATTTGCTACATTATATGGATATTATGTGTGTCTAATATCAGTAGAAACAAATCAACTTAAAGCACTTAAATAGTTAAAAACAAACAAAGACATACACTTGTTTCAAGTACTTAATTTTGCAATTGTCAACATAAGCTAGATCATATAATTGTTAAGCTTTGGAGTGAGAGGTTCTTGTAAGTATAACAAGATGTTAAACACTCATTTCAGATCAATCTTGAATGGTAGATGATGAGCCAGTAGATGGAGGATCTATGGATGTTGAGACCTGAGATTCTATCAAAAGAGTTTTGATAGAAGTGCACGTAGAAACCTCAAAAAGGTTTTCCTACGAGGAACTCAAGGATGACGATAGGTAAAGGATAGGGCCTGTGGTGTCCATCATCTCGACATTGGGGGAGGGATCATGATGGTGGGACCAGAGTCCCCTTGTTCTAGTTGACTAGGGGTACCCTAATCCACAAGTAGAGGAGTAGGTGTTCCATTACGAGTGGCCTCGTATTCACGAAGTGCTTGAAGGCAATCATGAAATTCATCGAGATGAGGGAAAAAATGGGAATAGTGACCATGATGATTAAATAGGGCACAAGGGTGATTTGTGCACAATGTTTTGAATTTCTTGGGAGGACCTGGTAAGTTAACATGGACTTCAGGGATATTTGACTCAGGGAATGTTTCAAGAACCAAATGTTTGAGATGAGGAAGCTCGAGACAATTATTGGTGGAATACCTAACAACTTTACACAAAGATGATGAATTTGGGGCCTTTGGGGTTGGAGGAGCTTAGGGAGCCTTGTCCTTCGATTCTTTACTCTTAAATTTGCCCCCCTATCTCAATTCTTTCACAACAGGAGTGGGTTCCTATTGGGATTGTGATGGAACTGAAGTAGTGGTAGGGGTCGTCAGGACCAATTGAATTGGGGTCAAATCATGATAAGTTCTTAGCTAACTAGGCGGAATGATTACAAGGGGGATCGATTTTCCATATTGGGATCCCCAAAGTCATGTTAGGAAGCACTAGTGAAGCCATGACATGGACAAAAAATACTCTTGGAGGGGGAAATAAGAAATGTATCTAGCCTGTAGGGTAATGTCCTATCGGAATAGCTCCTTGATGGTTAAGACCTGGAGGAACAATTCCTAGTGGAAACATAAGAGAGGCACCCACAAATGGAGGAGGTCTTAGGGGGGTGGATCTAGAGGGCTCAACTGGGATGGTAATCATAGGGTGCTGAGGAGCTGGTTGCGGATTAGATGTATGAAAATTCTTAAGGTCAGTCTGTGACACTTGTAACATGAAAACACTCATAGAGTTATGCTCTGAGATGAGAGGGGGAGGACTGGGAAAAGCACCGAATAATGATAAATCTTTATAGACTCTGGGTGAAACACCGGTGAGAGGAGTTGGAGACTACTTATCTGACATTGACGAGATAATGGACTCGGGGGAGGTCATGGATGCCAGCTCGTAGTAAGTCAACTGATCAATGGTAATGATCTTCCCCTCATGGGGGAAGCACATCTTGTAGAAAACCACAGATACAATGGTTGACATTGCATATGTGTAACTATGACCTAAGAGAATGTTTTAATCTAAAGGGGAATTAATAACCTCAATATATACATGGATAGTCTTTCCCGCAAGGGTCACTGGATAGTTGTGGTACATGCCAAGAGGCTGAGAGGAGTGTCCATCCCAACCATGAAAAGTGATGGTGGAGGGGGACAACTCAGGTGACTTGAGTTGTTTCCAAACGGCAGTGGACATCACATAGGTGAATGTGCCTTCGTCAATAATGCATCAGGAGATGATGGCATTACAGACTCTAACTCGTATCTGGAAAGCAATGGATGAAGGCAATAGGGGATGTTTAGATGTATCAACTAGGAGGACAATCAAACGATTATCAAAAGGATCTACTGCACCCAAGGCAACTAGTAGAGCTTTCTTTTGATATAGGCATGACTGGAGGTCTTCAAATGTTGACATGGCAGTAGGTGATTGCACCAAGTTTTCTACTATACTATATGTCTGGG
Organism: Pinus taeda; assembly: GCA_000404065.3. Classification (NCBI taxonomy): domain Eukaryota; kingdom Viridiplantae; phylum Streptophyta; class Pinopsida; order Pinales; family Pinaceae; genus Pinus; species Pinus taeda. The sequence continues at coordinate 70,347 of APFE031617875.1, read as the reverse complement.
AAGCTCAATTAAAAGCCACATTATGACATAATGGTCCCTTTGAGATCTTGGGAATGGCCTCGAATTTAGGTTGAGGGATTTGTAGTGGACCATTTGGTGTCATAAGAGGCTTAGCATATGATTTGGTTTTGGACTCAATGGCGGACGAGGTTGATGGCTTGTCATATTGACACAACCAAGTTTGCAGGTTGATATTGAAGGGATTAACCTCATTAGAGTTCATCATAAAGATCTATTGTAGCGGCTACAACCACCCTCCAAAATTTTGCCTTAACTTCATCTTGGAGCCTCCCTGCCAACCTTTCACAGCAACGTGTCTTGCCTTTACAACTGCACAAGCTTTAGCGATTTTCTTGGAGACAACCTATGCATCATGGCTTGTTGCACCCCCCTCATAGCCTGTTTCTCCAGAATTGGTCCAGCTCCAGGCTAAGAAGCTCCCTCAAGAAATTGTGCAATTCTGTAGGGGAACTAACCTTCCCTCTAGAAATTGCACAACCCTGTCTCGCAGCCTGTTGGGCTCCAAAATTGTGCAAATCTTCTTGTTAAGCATCACTAAGAAAATTGCATAATTTCTCCCAGTAGGGATGCTCATCCCAGAAATTTCACAATTCTGGGCAGTAATCAGTTGCTCAACCCAGAAATTGTGAAAATAGTTTGGGTGGCCATCCCAGCTCCCTCCCAGAAATGCGTATTTTTGCCCTCAGCTGAGCAGGCTGTTTCATGTGCCATTGAGTTGACCAATTCCACCCGAGAATGAGAAACATTTACTTGCATGCATCGGCTGCTTTTTCCTAGCATAGAAAATGGAACATGCAAAAAGCATCCCTAGCTTTTAGTGAGCTATTTTTAGTAATTGGATGTTACATGCAAAGATCATTTTAGAATCTTTCCTCCAAGAGTCGCTTTTTCCAAGATTTGTGGAATGCACATCATGAGCCTGAAACTTATTCATTTGATTCTTTAGAGCTCACTTATTCACATCGATCTTTGAGCTCTGACATTCCACAACACATCCAAGAGTCTTTGACACATCCAACTTAGCTATTCATGGGTAAGTCATATTAACTTGTCTTTTGCAGTATTTCTATCACTTTTTGTGTTTTGTCTTGTGTGAGTGATTTTTTCTTGATTTCTATGAATGCTTTCTTTTGTTTAAATGCATACTAGCTTGTACTAGCACCATTTTAGTTTTCCTTAGCATCTCACTGTTGTCGCATGCATGAAACTGTTTTTCATGAACGGTCGTTGATTCGGCGACTCGCTTCACCCACATGCATGTTGTTCCATTTTCTAAATATTTCATTCACTATTTTCATGCATGATCATTCACTCCTTCTTACACTCAGTATTTCCATGCATTCACATTCGCATTTGTTTTCAGTTGCCCATCGGTGGGTTTGGGAAGCCTTGGCTCGCACTCTGCCTCACCAAGATAGCATTGTGCAATATTGAGAGCGAAGACTCTGTCTTCCTCTCAAGAAATGTGCATTTCTTCCCAGTGACTATCCTTGAGTCTTGCATTGGGAAACTCTAAGGGACAGTGAGTACTAGCCCAGAAAATTGCACAATGTAGTCACTGGGACTGCAACCACTGCCAAGTGAAATTATGGATTCCACAATTCTAGTAGCCAGCAAGCCAGCCTGGATTATGCATTGTGCAAATCTAGCAGCTAGCTAGCGTCCCCAGAAAGCCTAGACTTCCTTCTACACAATTATGGCAACTAGTCTCGTAGCCTCCCACGATAAATTGTGCAATCCTTGCCAGTCAATCCCCAGGTATGTTGCATGTCATTCTCCAAGTTTGCCTTGGTTTTTGCTGACAGATTTCTTGCCATGTATGTCAATTTGTCTCCAGATATAGTAGATGTTTGTCCACCTCTTAGCAGTTCAGGATCAATGGCCTCCAAGAGATTAGGATCAAAGGACACTGACAAATGAAACTGGAGTATCTATTGAGTGAGTGTCTACAAGTCTATTGATCTATGAATACACCAAGCTGATTGTAGACAAGGACATCAAGTTGAAATGGCAAGAGGTCAATGATGCATTTGTAGGCACATTTGGGGAAGACCTCGAATATCACCAAGTCTATGTGAACATCCACAAGTCTGGCTTGTATCAGATTGCATGCAGGTATCCTGTGCTCCTATGTGTGGACATGATACATTGGATTGTCTTGCACACTGATCCTAAGATGATGACATTGAGCAGTGTTAGCGAGGCATAAATTGCTACCTTTAGGGCATAGGATTATGATGATATGTATTAGATGTCAAAGCTCGTGATCAACATGGAGGCTCCCTTCAACATACCCAACATCAATGCCAACTCCAGAGACATTTTGAAGAACTAGGTGAAGGAGCTAGCTAAATTCAAGATGACACCCAACTAGGTCTACAAGACAAAGATACTACAGAAGACGTATCAATACTTGGTCATCTTCGCATGTCGACTGTATGGCGATGAAAGCATGGAAACCTTCCCAAAGAGTTGGGTGATCACATTGGACCAACTAGCCAGAGAAGGCAAAGAATGCAATTGGTCCGACATGTTGGCTCATCAGTTAAAGGAACTCATAGCAAGGTCTCGACAGCCATCCAAAGGTATGCAAGTAGAAATATACATGTTCACTTACATCTTGGATGCTATTTGTGCCTATGAGGAGTTCCTGGGCTTGAAGTGGGCATGGACACAGGTGGAGACCTCTGTGAACACTTATTGTAAGATGTTGTCCAAATGCAGCTTCAGAGGAGTTATCACACAACTGTTGGATCATTTTGTCACCCTGGTTTACAAGATGATATTTGAACATGATCCACCCTACATGTCGAAGGCATCAATGGAGGCACTAATCGACATAGCTTATTGGTATACCTCACTGTCCAGTATCTTCATACGAATGTACAACGCGGCGAAGCCTCCACATGTTCTACCAAAGTTTTCTTTGGACAAGCTTGTCATGAAGGAAGTATCATATCACATCTAGGCAGGATTGACTGCTAGGCTGCACTGGAAGAAGAAGGCTCCTTGGCCCACTCTTCCCTTGTGGATCGGGTTATATGAGATACAGAGTTTCAAGAATGTGGATGTTGAAGTAGGGCAGATGAAGAAATATCCATTTGACCTTCGAAGTTACAATCTGTTTGACCTGCATTGTCATGTGAAAGATCACTACATGAGAATATAGCTTAACTCGATCCACGGGGCATGTCATCGGGTGAAGGAAGACCCATGGAGACATTGTTAAAACTCCTCTAGACGCAATGAACTAGTTAGCCTTGCTATGGAAAGGATAGTGAAAGAATGTGAAACAGCATCCCGGAGAGCACGAGAAGTAGCAGCAATAGCAGAGGTAAACATACCAGTGTGCAATAAGGGAAAGAGGAATATTTTCGACAGCATGGAGGAAGATAAAAGCTACAATTTTTTAGCAGATCCACTTGTGCAAAAAGTAGCTTTGGCAATAGAGGAAAATAGGTAGTAGCACGATAAGAGAAACACATAAAGGCAGAGAGAGAAATAGAGAATGGAGGAAATAGAGAAGGAGTTGCATGAGTTGAAGGAGCAACTCCGGAAGGAACATGAGCTGCAAAGACAACAAAAGGAAGCGGAATAGGAATAGCTACAACAGGGTGCACAACTTGTACAGAAAGTTGAAACTGCACCTGTATAGGTAGTAGACTCATCAGAACAGCTAGCATTAGGCAAATAAGGTGAAACATCGTAGGAGCAGGAATTTTCTTAGGAGATAGAGAAAGCACTTGAATAGCTAGATACATATATGGAGCAATAGGATTTAGATCCAGAAATCGACCTCATGCCTCACCACCAAGAGGTCGACTCACCAGCTTCACCGTATCTAGAAGAGGAGCAAGTCCCAAGTGACCAAGGAGACACTGAGCTCCTTGGAGATAAGCCAGAAGGAGAGATGCACGACATCTCATTTAATGAGTCTCAACATAGATTTGCACAATCCCACAGAGTGTAGAATCCAGATCATAATAAATCTCCTGCTCAGTTTGAGGAATGAGTGATCATGCCTGACGTGCATAAACATCCAGCAACATCAGCCGATTCTACCATAGCATCTGTCAAAGCAACTAGCTCAATTATTCTCTTCCTGATAGCTAAGAACAAGTGAATGGCTAAGGAGCTACAAATGGCCAAGCAGGGAAGAGAATTGGTTACAACATCTGCCCGATCAGAATTGAAGAAGGAAATACTAGATGAAGTATTGTCTCTTGATATAGTCATGCAGGTGTTGTATTCCAAGTTTGGTACCATGCACAAGGCAGTCATCCATCTCAACGGTTGGCAGCAACAATGTTCTAGAAGAGCATGTATCCTATCAAACGTGCATGTTACTATTGATTACATGCAAACATGGACGATGAGATACAAGGGAACCCCACTTCACTTGCCTAAGATAATGAATCCAAAAGTAGTTGAGCTGAAGGCACGCATCTAGATTCAGATCTGAAACTATGAAGATCTCCCGCAACTCATCACTAGCCTACAGGCTTCCTATGTATGTGTATTCAAGAGTATGGATTTTGTTTTGTGCGCACATGAAATCCCATATATTGGAATACTCACCCACACGAAGACAAGGCACAAGTCTGACTAGAGCTTCACTCATGCTTTGACGAGTTGATCTGCACAACCACCAGCCCACACTTGTCCATCAACGCAAACACCATGTACAAGTATGTTGCTGGTCCAAACACACTCAAGACAATGATGCTCATGCTATTAGACGAGTTTGACAGAGGAGCCCGAGCAGTGTACCTGGATGCTATGGAGGCAATTGCTAGGTTCCAGAAAGATGTCACCATAGAGTACATGGACACCATCACTGACTACCGATCTTGGCATCAGTTCACCACTCTCAACCATTGTGAAGATGTTGAAGAGCTGGTCTTCCAACAGTTGTTCGAGTCATAGTGATGTCTTGCATGGCTTGCTCAAGCCATTTTTTCTCACATGGGTACATGTGCATTGTAATGTAACATCTTGTCAAGTGTAATTTCAAGTGTCAATACTTGGATGTAATAGTCATAGAGTAGATGAAGAGTAATGAGGGTAGATGAACTTTCACAAAGACGAATGTCAAGGGCCACCCCACCCTTTTCTATATATAGTCCCTCATAACTCATGGTATAGGATTTTTGTTAGCCAAGCTTCTGATAAAACTATCTTATAGAGAGCTTGCACAATATTGTAATGAGCCTTGGCTTCTCCATTGTGCAGAGATAGTATACCTCTTTGGAGGAGTAGGCAGTTGTGGTTGTAACATTCTGCTATTGAAACTAGTGGTTAGACATGGATGTATTGTATGACTGGAACTTACACCTATTAATATAATAGAGCCAGAACATTTCATGGATAGGTTGTATTGTATTTGAGCTATCTTGACTACTCTAAATGATATATGTATTTTTTTTCTTATGCATGCATGTGTAGCTATTTATGTATATGTATGTATGAATCTTTCTGAAATGCGTTGTTGGTTTAAGCATCACTTTGGATTGATAACCTACTTTCCTTCCATGTTGTGATGCATCTTGTCTCGTGTTTTCCTTTCTTAACTCTATGGTATCACAGGTTTCCAAGGGGTGCACTCACCTCACCCTCTGTGTGTTAGAACTGCTCATGCACCTTCCTTAACTTATTGCATATGTCACACCCTTGCTACCAACAGGGACATCTTACTTGCCTCTATGTGAAACCACAGTCAAGGCATTACCGTGCAACCCACTGCTGGGACTCCTACACCAAACGATTCGAGGTCTAATTGGGACTTCTTAATGGGGAGATCCCCTGACATGTTGGTGGGTCTAGCACTGTCAAGATTTATAGTGCTAGAAGGAGGGCCAGATGACAAGTTGTTTCCTCTCATCCTATTTTGAAGCTTTGTATGTCTATAATGGAGTCTTTCACTCTCCTCCCTCCACGATGTTTTTCACATGCCAAATCTATCACCATCTCGAGGGAGTTTTTTGATCTCTTGTCCACATACACGTATGATGGTGAAGGTGAACTGGCCTGTCTTGAGTTCTTGCATGACTTCCTTGCCATGCTTCACGAGGAAGAATGATGTTTTGATAAACAGGTCAGTCTGCTGCTTGCATACACACTTTTTGAATATCCAAATTGGTGGTTGTGCATCCTACCGGTTGAAAGTGCGCACTCACTTGAGCACTTCTGTGATCTCATTGAAGACACTTTCTATCATTTTTATCCAAAAATATCGACCAAAAACTGTTACAACAATGGAAGTCTTTGCATGAATCGCCAATGGATTTTTGGCAGCACTTCCATGATTTGCAGTTTCAAGCTTCGAAGAGCTAGATGAAATTTTTCTATCTTTTTGATAGATTCGAGTATTGTCTTAAGAAATCTGCCCATCCTAAGTAGAAGTTCAAACTCAAGCCTCACTCATCATTCTTCAATGATGCAGCTATGGAATCATAGACAGATATGGTCACTATCACAAGTGACTATCTGTCATCCCCTAATCAAACATCTCCACCACTACAGAGTGATGCGGGAGAATAGGCACGCACATATGTTCAATCGTCACATTCTCCCAAGATCACTTCACTTAATTTTCGCACAGATTTAGTTGTCAGTCCATTGATTTATTATATTCATTTTGTACCATAACCTTTGTCTTCATACACGGATGATCCTCCAGATGATATTGTCTTGTGTTCTTCCATTCTAGACTCTACACTTTTTGTTAATGAGGATCAGGTCATTGATGGAGTTGGTGTTGCACAACCAACATGCACTTTCCTTCATGAAGAAAATGACTGGGATCTAGAGAATCAGCACTCAGCGAAGGATGACTCCCTTATATCAGATCCCCCTATATTATTTCCATACATCTTTGGTGAACCTTCCATCCATGATTTCCCATGTGTATCTTCATCTACAGATGCACCCATTATTGATCACTCACAGGACACACCATGTGTCATTCCATCATTCAACAATGAAGAGGATAAATTATTCATTGAAAATCCACTTTACCTTTCTTCTAACTTTTTCAGAAACACAAAGGATGAATTTTTCCTCTTCTCATCTACCACTCTGTTTGATTTATCAGATCATGAGGATGCCAGTGAAATCATCGATTTTTCTCACCATGGTTGTCAAGATCCATTTACTCCCATATTCGATCACGATCATGATTCTATCACAATTGATTTTTTGAAGCCACTTTTTTATGATGATCTAGCTGACAGCGAAGTCAAAACATGTCAGGATATTGAGGCACTTCAGCCTGAGTTGATGGTTATGTCAGCCCCTCGCTGTCCTAAGGTTGGTTTCGCTTCTGATAAGGAAATTGTTCAATCACTCAAGGCTCCTCATCACTCATATGTATGCATTGAAGATCAATCTCACACACATATCATGCTTCCTCCACTCGAACTGAACAATCCCATCACTCATGCATTGCAGGAGTCTTACATTGCAAGCACATGTGCAAGATGAAAGTTGTCTTTGTTTCTTTCATTTGATTGCATGTCACATTCAAGAGTATGTGTATGCTTAAAAGTTGCACGTAGTGTTGTGAAACACCATGACAAGTCCACAAACCACATGTGATGTACTTGCACTCACTTATGTCCTGTGGACACTTTTAAACATGAAGTGTGTTTGTCTTCATTTTTATATCTTTCTTATTTGCTAGTCTACACAAATAGGTTGCTCGCAGATCAAGCCTTCACCAACATGGGTCAACCAATGTGTCGATGGTTGCATTAGAAATATTGCTTTATGTGATTAGGCCCATGCACCATTAGCTTAGGAGTAGGAGTAGTGTTTGCTTTCAGTTTGTTTGCTTTCTTTCTTTACATGTTTTTTTGTCTTCTTGCTTGTTTGCTTACTCACTTTGATTTTGCATTTACTTATGCTTTTGCTTTGCTTTGTTGTTTGTTTTCTTGTTCTATTCATAGATTAGTTTCACATGAAACCATGTGTGACTATTGAAACAAGTTGGGCAAAGTACAAGAGGCCTTATGCAGCTATCACTACTTGGTTATCTGTCATCATGCCTTGGTATGAAGAACTTTTTACTTTTGGTTCAATGGAAAATATGTACTATTTGAAGTGAACCTTGGTGAAAACACAACGCTTGTGCATTAACTAGGGTCACCTACTCTAGTCGATTGTTTTTGGGTTAACCCTTTTGAGCTAAGTTCAGTAGAGTAAGGTGAGGGGGAAAGCCTTAACAGGCATGTCAAAGGTATATAATAAACTACTTCTGTGAAGGAACAAACTCTTATGCTCTTAATAAGTTGGGATCCCTCTTCCACCTCTAAAATGAATAAGTGCTATGCACAGTTGTGAAAATCAAAAATGAAAAAATGAAAAGTGAAATATTTCAAAATGAAAAAAGAATAAGGCGAAAGAAGATAAAGGTTTTCTGTGTAGAGAGGTGATACAAGTAACTTCGTTGGGGTACTGACTAGGCTTGCTAGCAGCGGGCGATGCTTTTTTTCTCGTGTGACTCCACCAAGGTACTCTCCAGGCCTACTGGCAGTGGAGCAACACTAAAGATGAAAATATGGCTCTGATGACTATACTGCTTGTGCACCAATATACCTATTGACCCCAATTGAAACAATTGTGTTGCCTTGGCTTGGAATGTATGTCAGTCGACCAAGAGCTTGGCAGATGCTACATGTTACAATCAAGCAAGTGTGGAAACCAAGGCAAACTAAGAACTGAACAATACTTCTAGAGGTGTTATACTTTCTTATAACGAACAAGGTCCATTCAGAGAGTTGGAGTTCTACTAGTGTGTCGCCAAGTGTTGTAGCAGCTATAACCACCCTCCAAAAGTTTGCCTTAGCTTGGTTTTGGAGCCTCCCTACAAACCTTTCACAAAACCATGTCTTGCCTTATCAAGTACACAAGCTTTAGTGATTTTCTTGCAGAATGATATCTTGTGCATCATGGCTTGTTGCACCCCTCTCATAGGTTGTTTCTCTGGACTTGGTCTAGTTCCAGGCTTAGCAACTCCCTCAAGAAATTATGCAATTCTAGAGGGGAACCAACCTTCCCTCTAAAAATTGTGCAATCGTGTCTAGCAGCTTGCTGGGCTCTAGGATTGTGCAGATTTGCCTGTGAAGCTTCACTGAGAAAATTGCACAATTCCTCCCATCAGGGTTGCTCAACCCAAAAATTGTGTAAATCTTCTAGGCAGCTAGCCCAGCTCCCTCCTAGAAATTTGCATTTTTTCCCCTCAGCTGAGTAAGTTGTTTCATGTGCCATTGAGCTGACTATTTTCACCCAGAACTGAGAAAACTTGACTTGTATGCATGGGTTTCTTTTTCCCCAAATAGCTAAAAGAAACATGCAAAAAGCATCCCCAGATTTTACGGAGATATGTTTAGAAGTTGGAGGTTACATGTAAAGATCATTTTAGAATCTTTCCTCCAAGTGTCGCTTTTTACTGTATTTGTGGCATGCGTGTCATGAGCATCAAACTTATTTATTCGATGCTTTAGAGCTCACTTATTCACATCGATCTTCGAGCTCTGACATCCCACAACACATCCAGGAGTCTTTGACACAACTAGCTTAGCTATTCACTGGTAAGTCATATTAACTTTTATTTTGCATCATTTCTATCGCTTTTTGTGTTTTGGCTTGTGTGAGTGTTGTTTGTTTGATTTCTATGAACGTGCGCTGTCGTTTACATGAATACTAGCACCATTTTGGTTTTCATTAGCATATCACTATTGTCTCATCCATGAAACTGTTTTTCACGAACAGTTTCCGATTCGGCGAATCGCTTCACCCACATGCGTGTTGTTCCATTTTCTGAATCTTTCATTCATTGTTTGCATGCACAATCATTCACTCCTTCTTACACTTAGTATCACCATGCATTCACATTCACATTTGCTTTCACTTGCCCGTCGGTGAGTTTGGGCAGCCCTAGCCTAGACTCTGCCTCACCAAGACAACATTACACAATCCTGAGAGGAAAGGCTTTGTCTTCCTCTTAGGAAATGTGCATTTCTTCCTAGTTACTATACTCCAATCTTACATTACGTAATTCTGAGGGATAGTGATTGTTGGCCTAGAAAATTATGCAATGAAGTCACTAGGCCTGCAACCATTGCCAACTAAAATTGCACATTGTGCAGTTCCAGCAGCAACCAAGCTAGCTTGGATTGCTCATTGTGCAAATCCAGTAGCTAGCCAGCCTCCCCAAATAGCCCAGACTTTCTTTTGCATAGTTATGGTAGCTAGCCACCCAGCCTCCCAAGAAAAATTGTGTAATCCTTTCCAATCAATCCCCAGGTATGTTGCATGTTGTTCTTCAAGTTTTCTTTGGTTTTTGCTAACATGTTTCTTGCCATGCATGTCACTTTGTCTCCAAATCTAGTAGGTTTTTGTCTACCTCTTAGCAGTTTAGGATCAATTGTCTCGAAGAGAGCAGGATCAAAGGACATCGACATAAGTGCAACTGGAGCAGAAATTGAGCGAGTATCTTCAAGTCTATGAATCTATGAAGACACCAAGATGATTGTAGACATGGACATCAAGTTGAAATGGCAAGAGATAAATGATGCATTTGCAGGCACATTTGGGGAAGACCTCGAAGATCGCCAAGTCTATGTGAACATCCACAAGTCCAACTTGTACTGGATTGCATGCATGTATCTCATGCTCCCATGTGCAGACATGACACACTGGATCATCTTGCACACTAATCCTAAGACGATGACATTGAGTAGTTTCAGTGGGGTGGTGATTTATACCATCAAGGCACATGATTATGATGAGATGTATTAGATGTCGAAGCCTGTGATCAACATGGAGACTCCCTTCAGCATACCTAGCAGCAATGCCAACTCTAGAGACATTTTGAAGAGCTAGGTGAAGGATCTGACTAAATTCAGGATGACACCCAACTAGGTCTACAAGATGAAGATACTATGGAAGGCGTATCAATACTTGGTCATCTTTGCATGTTGATTGTATGGCCAAGAAAACACGAAAACCTTCCCGTGAAGTTGGGTGATTGAGTTGGAACAACTGGCGAGAGAAGGCAAAGCATGCAACTAGTCTAATATGTTAGCTCATCAGCTGAAGGAACAGGTAACAAGGGCTCGACAACCACCCAAAGGTACACAAGCAGAAATCTACATGTTTGCTTACATCTTGGATGCAATCTCTGCCCGTCAGGAGTTCCCGGGCTTGAAGTAGGCATGGACACTGACGAAGACCTCTGTAAACACTTATTGTAAGATGTTGTCCAAATGCAACTTCAAAGGAGTTATCACACAACTGTCTGATCATTTTGTCACCCCAGTTTACAAGATGATATTCGAACAGGATCCACCCTGCATGTCAAAGGCAACAATGGAGGCACTGATCAACATAGCTAATTGGTATTCATCATCATCCAACACCTTCATATGGATGTATAGTATGGAGAAGCCTCCACATTTTCTACCAATGTTTTCCTTAAACAAGCTCGTCATGCAGGAAGTATCACATCACATCTCGGCAGGATTGACAACTAGGCTGCATCGGAGGAAGAAGGCACCTTAGCCCACTCTTCTGTTTCACATCGGGTTATACGAGATATAGAGTTTGAAGCATGAAAATTTCGAAGAAAAGTAGATAATAAATATCCATTCGACCTCCGAAGTTACAATCCGTATGATTTTCATTGTCTTATGAAAGATCACTACGCAAGAGTACAATTTAACTAGATCCATGGGGTATGTCATGGGGTGGAGGAAGACCCATGGAGACAGTATTACAACTCCTCCAGAGTCAATGAACCAGTTGGCCTCACTATGGAATGAATAGCGAATCAAAATGAAGCAGCATCCTGAAGGGCACTAGAAGCAGCAACAACAGTAGAGGAAAACATACCAATGCACGAAAAGGACAAGAGGAATATTATCGACAACATGGAGGAAGAGAAAATATGCAAGTTCCAAGCAAACCCACTTGTATAGAAAGAAGCTTTGGAAATAGAGGCAAAGAGGTAGTAGCACGATAAGAGAAACACACAAAGGCAGAGAGAGAAATGGAGAATGGAGGAAACAGACAAGGAGTTGCATGAGTTGAAGGAGCAACTCCAGAAGGAATAAGAGTTGTGTAGATAGGAGAAGGAAACACAACAGGAACAGGTACAATAGGGGGCAAAACATGTACAGATAGATGAAACTGCACCCATATAGGTAGTAGAATCATCAGAATAGCTGGCATCAGGCAGACATGGAGAACCATCACAGGAGAAGGACTTCACTCAAGAGATATTGCAAGCACTTGAATAGATGAATACAGATATGGAGCAATAGGAGTTATAGAAAGACATATACCTCATGCCTCACCACCAAGAGGTCGACCCACTAGCTTCATCACATCCAGAAGAGGAGAAAGCCCCAAACGATCAAGGAGACACTGAGATCCTTGGAGATCATCCGAAAGGACAGGTGCACAACATCTCATTCGACGAGTCTCAACATAGAGTTGTTCAATATCATAGAGTGTCAACTCTAGATGATCATACATCTCCTGTGCATTTTAAGGGATGAGTGATCGTGTCTAATGTATGCAAATATCCAGCAGCATTGGCCGATGCTACCAAAGCATATGTCGAAGCCACTAGCTCGAGTGTTCGCTTCCTTATAGTTGAGAATGAGTGAATGGCTAAGGAGCTACAAACTACCAAGCAGGGAGGAGAATTGGTTGCAGCATCCACCTGAGAAGAATTAAATAAGGAAATACTAGATGAAGTATTGTCCCGTGATATAGTCTGCCAGCATTTTATTCCAAGTTTGGTACTATGCACAAGGTAGTCATCCATCTTAATAGTTGGCAACAGCAATGTGCTAGAAGAGCACGTATGTTGTCGTATGTGCATGCTAATGTTGATTACATGAAAACGTGGACGATGAGATACAAGGGAACCCCTCTTCACTTGCCTAAGATGATGAAGCCTAGAGTAGTCAATTTGAAGACACGCATCCAAAGTTAGATTCAGAACTATGAAGAGATATTGTAGCTCATCACTAGTCTACATGCTTCCCATGCACATGTATTCAAGAGTATGGATGTTGTTGTGCACGCACATGCGATCCCATCTATTGGGACACTCACTCAGGTGAAGTCAAGGGCACAGGTCTGACTAGAGCTTGACTCATACTTTGATGAGTTTATGCGCATAGCCAGCAGCCCAGACTTGTCCATTAGCATAGACACCATGCACAAGTATGTTGCTAGTCTGGCCACACTCAAGACAATGATGCACATGCTATGGAGGCAAGTGTTAGGTTCTAGAAAGATGTTACCTTAGAGTAAAAAGACACCATTATGGACTATTGATCTTGGCATCAGTTCGCCACTCTCGACCACCATGAGGATGTCGAAGAGTTGGTCTTCCAACAGTTGTTTGAGTCATAGTGATGTCTTGCATGGCTTCCTCAAGTGATTTTGTCTCACATGGGTACATGTGCATTGTAATGTAACATCTTGTCAAGTGTAAGTTCAAGTGTCAATAGTTGGATGTAACAGTCATAGAGTAGATGAAGAGTCATGAGGGTAGATGAACTATCACAAAGGGGAATGTCAAGGGCCACCCCACCCTTTGCTATAGACAATCCCTCATAACTCATTTTATAGGCTTTTGGTCAGCCAAGCTTCCAATAAGACTATATTAGAGAGAGCTTGGACAATATTGTAATGAGCCTTAGCTTCTCCACTACACAAAGCTAGTATATCTCTTTGGAGGAGCAGGCGGTTGTGGCTATAACATTCTGCTGTCAGAACTAGTGGCCAGACATGGATGTATTGTATTACTGGAACATGCACTTCTTTATATAACAGAGACAACACGTTTCATGAATATGTTGTATTGTATTTCAACTATCTTGAGTACTCTAAATGTATATGTATATGTTTTCTTACACATGCATGTGTAGATATTTCTGTATATGTATGTATGAATATTTCTAAACTGTGTTGTTGATTCAACCATGACTTTGAATTGCTAGCTTACTTACCTTCTATGTTGTGATTCATCTTTGCTCGTGTGTTCCCTTCTTAACTCCATGCTATCATAGGTTTCCAAGGGGTGCACTCACCTCACCCTCCATGTGTTAGAACCACTCATGCACCTTCCTTGACTTACTACATATGTCACATCCTTGCTACCAATAGGGACATCTTACTTGCCTTTGTGTGAAACTGCGGTCAAGGCATTACCGTATGACCCACTACGGGGACCCCTACACCAAATGGTCTAAGGTTTTATTGGAACTTCTTATTGGGGAGATCCCCTAACATGTTAGTGGGTCCAACACTGTCAATAGGATCTAGTAGTCACCAGGACTAGAATGTTAGGGAGGATGGGCTACTTGACCTGGATGAGGTTGAGTAGAAATAAATCCTTGCTAAGGGAAAGGATTTGTGAGCACTGCTGATTGAGATGTTGTAGGATTTTGAGGCAATTGTTGACCTCTAGAAGCTGCTTGAGCTTTCCACATTTGGCACATCTGGGGTAAGAGAGGACACTCATGTGTATAATGTCCATGTACACCATAACATGCAAAAGGCTTGTTCATACGAATAGCCTTATTTTGCTTGGGTTGGCTGCCCTATTGTTGGTTGTTGCTGTTAGGCTGGTTCCCTTGGGTTTCACTAGGTTGATTACCTTGATTACCCTGGTTACTCTTGTTACATTTTCTCTTATTCTTTTTCTTCGAATTTTGGGGATTGGTCGCACTCTCCTGCACAACCACCTGACATGAGGGGGCAGTGGCTTCTAGGGCCAAGGATGCATGGGAAGTTGTGGAAATAATGCTTGAGGGACTAGAGCACCAGGCTATGCATAAGGAGTAGCAACAGTTTGGTAGACAAGTTGGGGCCCTCAAAACATGTTGCTAGCAAGAGGGCCATAAGTGTTGGAGGAACTAGTGGCCCCCTGTGAATAACCATAACTTTTCTGATTATATGATGAAGGGTGTGAAAGGGTTCCAACGATACCATCAGCGGTGTGAGATGACCTCAGTGCATTGGCACTTCCAAGTAAAGGTAGGTCTGGAATGATGGTATAGACATAACTGGATTGTGCATAAATTAGGTCATATCTCAGAGCGGTTTGGAGAGCTTCTTCTATGGTCTAAGGAAAATGGGATGCGACATCATTCTAATGGGAGATAAAAAGGCTCCTAAGAAACAAATCTAGATAGACTAAGTCTTCAAAGGGTAGGGAATAGCATGTGCTCCTCCTTCAACACCACTCTTGAACATGGTTGGAAAGGCGAATGCCAGAGGACTGACAAAATGAGGTCAATAGCTCCTTATCAGTTTCATACTAGAGAGGTAACTAGAAATATGAGAGGAATGCTTTAGCAAGCGTCGTGAAAATGGAATGAGATGTAGCGGGCTGGTCTACATACCATTTTGCAGCATCTCTAGTGAGCATGAGGTTGAATAGCTGAAGATGAATGAAGTCATTGGCAATGGAGTTGGATGAACACCACATGTGGAAGGATCAGACATGGTTGGTAGGATCTTCTCCAGCATTACCGTCAAACTTTCAGATGTCTGACGGAAGCTTAGTTGACATAGAAGGCCAACCAACATCATGGTGTATGGGGTCATTGATCAACTAGTTAAAATATGGTAGACTTAACCCAACCATAAAGGGGAGGATGGGAGCTGTCGAAATGGTTCCTGAGATTGTTCCACTTGATGTGACCACTGGGATAAAAGGAGGCTCTAGACATGGTGACGATATGCGGTGAAGGAGGCTCAGAATCAGATGAGGAATCAAATGAACCAGGAGAAGAGTCAATGTGAGGACTCAGAGGGCTATGAACTTAAACCTGACAGGGAGGGGTAATATGCCCAAGAGGAAACTAGGGGTGAAGGCCTAATAGTCTCCGCGACAAATGCCTTGGTGGCGCAATGGTGGTAAGGCACACGTGACATGAAAATGGTGAAGGGGCATCAACAATATGCCTTTGTCTCGATGAGGGTAGATAAATTTATTATGTTAAGCCTTGGCTTGGTGGTGTAAACCAAGCACCATTTGCTTAAGGTGTGCTTGTGTGTCCAAGTGAATTTACTGATTAATCCTAGATCATGTTTATAAAAAATAAAAAATCTTGCTAAAAATAAATTAAAATTAACAACAGAAAATGAATAGAAAAACAATTAACTAAACCCCACCCAAGCTGTGTTTGTAAACATTGTGCTGGTTAGTGGCTAAACCGAAAAATAAAATACACTAAAATGGTCAAAAGATCTAAATTTTGGTGTGACTGGGATCAAGTGACACTAAGCTACTGGAAAGTGGTGTAGCAACAACAAAAAACCAAAGAGGAAGATCACTAAAAGAATATAGGGAGATGGGTGCAACACCTAGGGCAATCGATGAGACCTTAAGGCCAAGGACCAAACAAGTTGTAATATGAAACTATGGATGGTGACAACCTATCTTTATAAATCTGAAACATAAGGGTGGAGATCTAGAAAATATGGTTGAAAGTGTTGTAGAAACTCAGACTACTCACTCAGCTAAACTCCTCCTATAAAGGTGGAAGTGTACTAGAAGCCCTAGGCGGGGAGCTAAATTCAACTTCAACGAGTGAATTAGAGTAGATCAAGGCCTAAGTGGGATGAGACAGAGGTCAAACAACCTAGCAAATAACTCTCTGTAAAACCCAAAAACAGATCTGAGAAAAACCCTAAAACCCATAAATCGAAGGTACTGACTTGTTTTTTAGGTGGGATCACACTTTTTGGGCTAATAAGTGCACTCTGGCCTCTATATCGTAGTTTTTGGACTAAAAAGTGTGATTTATGCTTTGTAGATCCCGGTCAACAAATCCTGCAAAAAACTGCTGCCTTTGTCACAACTGGTTCCTATGACCTGCGGAAAAGACCAAAAAGCTTGCGAAATTCAGAAATTTAACAAATCTAGGGTTAAAATGCTAGAAAACATTAAGAGACTTGAAAAAATAAGAACCCTAATCTGAAAACCAAAGGTCACCCAGGTTTCCAGATCTGAACTATAAACCTAGTGGAGTTGCCAATTTTGTGATTGGCAACAATCAGAACATCCCCAATGGAGTCGCCAAATTTGTTGTTGTGTTTATGTCTGAAAAGAACCCACTTAATATTGTGGATGACAAACAATCTCAACAATATAAATGGCTGCTAAACATTGTATATTTGTAGCAACTGATAGAAACAAAACCTGCCAAAATTCTGAACTATGCCACAATCATAGTTAAACAACAAAAAGTAATAGTAATAACTCCAATCATCCAATGGAAACCAAATATACAAAGAATAGTTTTATTATAAAACTTGTGAACGGAACAAATAAATGTTACCAGTCCCCCTCTATGGAATGGGTTCTTGGCTATCCTCAAACGTCTTCAACTTGTGTAGAGTCTCTCTCCTCTATAATGTGTAAACCCAACAAAAATATGGTGCGCGACAATGAAAATAATCAGAGTTACAATAGTGAGTGCAACAATGAAAATAATCAAAAGTGAATAATGAATGGAAAAC
>APFE031617875.1:32714-52361 GCA_000404065.3 Pinus taeda | reverse complement strand
TTATTTATCTATTTATTTTTCATAATTGGGTCAAATATGATAAGGAATAATAATTGAACAATGGTTTAATTAATTATTCCCATAAGAAAATCAAATAAATAGTGATTTATTTAATTACTCTTCCTGGATTTAACTATAAATTACTTAACAAAGGTGGTTTATTAAGTAATTTCTCATAGTGAAAACAATTTTACTATGGTAAAATTGGATTTACATGGTGCCATTAGATCCATCTAGTAAATTAGGCTAGATGATCAATTTTTTGGTGATAACATAGATGTTTCTAGAAATAAGCCTAGATTTGCAACAAAAAATTAGCAGCCCTATATAATGACACATCAGATGTAATAGAACCTTCTAATGGTGTATTTACATTGGTGCAATCCACTATTTTGTTGGTATATGACTGCAAGGGCCACATTTATTCTATAACTACTCAATGTTATAGTGTATTTGTGATCAGTTCTTTGGTATGACGCTGACCACTTATTAGACTAACCTGACAATCTAGCAAAGCGTGAAGTGAAATTGATTTTGTTGCCACACAAGTGAATGGATAGCTCCCTGAATGTGTGGTCTTGAGGGAAAAATATATAAGAATTTGTTTGAAGGTGAACATTAAAAAGGCATTGTTGAATTGTGGTAATGGACCTGAGAGAGGAATTGGCATTCACACTTAACCTTGGAAATTATGAATTCAGTGTTTTGTGTTTCATGTCAGGTTCAAATTTTCCGAGCTCCATAGTACTCATGTTAGGGTCCTATAATTTATAGGATCTCAAGATAATTGAGTATTCTATCTCAGGAAACCTATTTTGTAAATACTTGTCAATCTGCCAATGATCTCCAAATAAAAAGGAAAAAGAATTAAAAAATGAAAAGAGGGTATAAAGAATAAAAATAAAGAGAAAAAGAATAATATTGAAAAAGAAGAAAATATTGAACCCCACCAAAAGAAAAATAAACAAAAAGGAATAATATTGAAAGTGTTACAAGTCTAAATGCCACTATTCATATATAGTTTTGATTCATTACTGAAAATAAAAGTTGTGTGCAGCTTGTTCAAAATGCCACAATCACTAATTTTTGGTTTAATCATATAGCGTAATCATGATTAAACTCATAAAAATTTATGTAAATTGAGATAGAGAATAAAGAGTTACCCAATAGTTTAATCTAGGTAAATCATTAGTTAGGTAGAAAATGACATTGATCCAACTGTTTAATCTAAATCAATAGGAGAAATAAGGGATAGGTTAGGCAGTTTTTCATTATGTATAAAAGAAAATAAGAATGGGTTTGCTAGTCTAAGTGCACCCTAAAGATAAAAAAAAAAAAAAAAAAAAAAAAAAAAAAAAAAAAAAAAAAAAAAAAAAAAAAAAAAAAAAAAAAAAAAAAAAAAATATGCTAGTTTAGCTAAGGGTAGGCTGATTAGATTAATGATAAATATTTGTATATATAAATTCTATCCTAAGTTAAGGATATAATAAAAAGGGAAATAGGTGCACTGGGAACAAAGTACTTGATATGTTTCATTTTTCCCTTATCCTAATGTTTGAAAATTAAATATTAAAGGCACGAGTGGACAAATCTTGTTTGTCATTTGTTGATAAAGTTCACGACGTTTGTTGATAAAGTTCAATTGTTTGAAGGCATCAGGATTTGATCCCGCAATTGATCAATGAACCTCATCCATTTTCATCCCCCCCTTTCCATTCTGTCTTTACCATTGGGGGGGTTTGAAAATTAGTTTCTCCCTCTAGGACCCATCCCTTACATATTTCCCTCTAGTGATTTCACACCTCCTCCCCACTAAAACCTTTAACTGCCCACAACCCCCTCCAGAAACTGCTTTCCCTCATCTGCTCTGCCATGACCCACTTCTTTCCCTCCACCACTCTCCTCTCACCACATGGAATGAACGTTGAACCAATTAAATGCGTTCCTCATGAAAACGACCATTCTCCTTCCATTTCTTTTTCTCCTGGGTAACCGTTTAGCCTAACGGTCCCACACCATTCTTACGGGACTATTCTCAGCATTTAAAAGCTCCTGAGCCTATCATTCTCACCCCTTTTCACTCTTTTTTTCCTATTATTCATAGTTTCCCACAACGATCTCTATTAGAGGAATTTCGTGGCCAGATAATGACAAAAACTGACATTTCCTTCTATTTTCACCTGATAGTCCATTATTTTGGTATGTTCAGTAATCTCCTCTACAAATTCATCCTATGCTCAGACTTTTATAGTCATGCCTCGCAAAACTAAGACTCAAGATAAGCATATTAATCCTTGAATTCCCCCTTTTGTAGATTTAGATCATATACCTTTAGCTGATAGGGATTACAGGATAAATGAAACTTAGTGTGACTGTGATTTTTTGGAATTGTATTGCTGGTTAGAGGATAAACACACAAACAAAACCAATGAAATTGGGCTCTAGGTATTAAACCTCCCCCATTATATTTTCCCCTTGGCATTCCAAGCCACAAAAGTTACTAGAAGGTGTTAAGAGTTTTATGTCCTTGCCCAAAGAGCCATCATTGCCCCTACATGTGACATTCTTTTCACCATCACAACCCAATCCATTGACCAAATGATGTTGGCCCCAACTATGGAAAATGTTGTCTCTTTCTCCCTAGAAGCCCTCACCCGACTTTATCAAAAGCTCGACTTTGCCACCAGAGCCAAATTTTTTGAGATTTTCTTGCCAGAGAAGGCCTAATTACCTAAAAGGAATCCTCCATATCCTTCTTCCATTTTCCCTGAGCAGGCCAAGTAGATTATTTACATAATTTCTTACATATTAGGCTATCATTCTGATTAGTGGGTAGATGAGCCCATTTTAGGATTCCTCTCCATACTTTCCAAAGACAGTAAGCTTCCTTGGTGTTCAAATTCAGCCAATTTTTGGTTGATAATATCCATGAATAGTTCATAATGTTTCCTATAGAACAGGTGTTCAATTACACCTCTATTTTGATTTATATGTTCCTCTATTACCAGGCAGACAAATTTAGTTTTGCATCATAGGAAATGGATGATGCAGGGAAACAATAACCAATAATCTTTGGGACCTCATTGGTCATGAGAGAAGAACAAGAACTGACCTACAAGTAGTTTATTAAAGATTTTGTTCATCCATCCATGAACATTGTGAACAATGCAGTACAACCCAGAATAAGTGAGGAAATCAAGAGAATTTGACATTTGTCAAATCAAGCAAAAGAGAGAGGGAGGAAGGATCATCCTCTACAATAGAGAGTGAAGATAAATAATTCAGAATCAACTATAGGAAGAGAGCAATGGTAACTTCCAGAGTAGAATTGGACAAAGAAACTAAAGAGTAGGCAACCATCATCATCAAAGATTCACCACCTGCAACTACCAAATTTACAACATCTCCTTCTAAACCTTCATCTTCACAAGGTCACAAGAAAACTGAGCTAGAATCACAAAATGTCGAAATAGAAAAGGAGAAGACATTTTTTGACAGGTATAGGGAGATAAATATCAGAAACGAAATTCTAAAGAATAGAACTTATAACAAATTTTGGAAGAAGGCCTCTAACTCACAAAGTAGGTTGTTTTTAGCCTTTGATACAGAGCATGGAAAAATGCAGATGGCTTTTCTTGTGGCCCAAGTTCCACAGCCAAAATTAGCAACAAACTACAAGAGCACCACTTTTGAGTTCAGCACAAAGGACATACATCCCATTGATCAAATGGAGATGCATAAGAAAACCGATGAAATGATATCCTCCACTTTAACTAACATTTCAATGTCACTTTCTAAATTGCAGGTTTTTTTTGCAAATGTCGAGTCATAGTTCAAGATGGAAAAAATCTCCTCTTTGGAAAAGGATAGTAGGATCAAGTCTTTGGAAGACTTGGTGATTATGACAGGGTATGACCCTAAAGATGTCAATGCTACTGAGGAGATTTCCAGAGAGAAGAACTTGGGTATTGTAGCCTTAAGAAATCAGTTCAAGCTACCAGCCAAAAATGATCCAATGACCAAGGATATTGAAGAAACTGAAGCACAAAAATCAGATATGATGAAATTGATCATAGAATAGAATATACAGATTAGGTAGATGGAGGCAGAATTGGAGAAAATGATAAAGGAGAAGGAATATAGTCAAAAGATAGCCATTGTCCCCCTAGATGCCATACCTATTTCTCAACTTCCATCAACATGAGCAACTCTGTAGCCACTTCTTCCACTCAAACCGTGAGGGTTGACTAGGTAACAAAGACATTACAGAAAATGTCACTATAGTCAAAAGAGATTGAGACTTTGCAAGGCCAAATCAAAGCTTTGGAAGTGCAAAACACCAAAGCTAAAGTTGCTTGGATTACTGAAATGGAAAATTCCCAGAGATTGATTGAAAATTTGCACAAGATAAGGAGAGACACTTCAATTGGTCGGACCTTCGTGTAAGCAAAGGAAACTATTTGGTTGAATATATTAGACTTTATGAATGAGATTTGACCTTCTATCCTAATCATATTTTAGCATAAATAATTGATAGAGAAGGCTAAATAAACTATTGTGTAAGGAAGAGAAAAATTGGGAGAGATGCCCATAAAAGCCTCTAATATAATCAAGTTCTTAAACTCAAAATCCAAGTATGAGTTGGAGGAGGTAGGAGTCAGTGATAGAACTGCCACCATTGTGGAAGTCAAGAAAGTCTTGACAAAGAGAAATCTCATTAATCAGTTAGAAGAAAGGTGTGAAACCTTAGAGGTACAGATAAATAGGCTCACAAACAGAATTGAAACCTTAATCCAAAAAGGACTACCTAGCATCTATGTTATAAATGACAAATTAATCACTCAAGAAGACTATATCCTGAAGATGAAAGAAGTGGCCAGAAGAAGCATCAAGTTCAGTGGAATTAAGGGTAGTATGATCGCAAAGGAATTTTTGTAAACTTAGTCAAACGATTTCCATGTACAGAATGAGGTAGAACACATTTTTACTGTAAAACCAAATCTTTCCAAATACACGAACGTATATGAAATTTACCTTAGGGTAATAAAATTGACAGTGTTGGATGAAAAGAGATGGGAATAATTGGTTGATTTATTGGATGGGAGGATAATTTAGAAGTAGTAAAACACATTTCCAGTGGAGCAGCCAGCATGACGGTCAGTTCAGCAACGCCAGCCCTGTTTCGGGTTGAATCAGCAACTAAACCCATCAAAATAGAGCCACCTTTCTTTTCAATAGCCTACATGGCCTATTATTTTGCCAGGATTAGATGATATATTTTTTAATTAGGCTAATAATACACTACCAATTTGACAATGGTTTTGTAAATCATTTTGTAACTTTTATTATAAATACTTCACTTTTTGAAGTATCAAGGGTTGATTTCCAAATGTAATTTCCTTTTGAATATTGTAATTTCAAAGCCCTAGAGCATCATCAATACGAGGACCTTTCATAGGATTCATGTGGTGTAATAAATGGTGATGTGTCTCTTTTGTCTATTTGTCTAAACATTGTTTTCCTTTCTCTGTTATTCTAAATTTTTGAATTCATCAACATAGACTATGATAAATAGGATTTTTTAATTAGAGCACCCTCTTTTGGCTATTGATAATTTTAATGTTTTCCACTGAAGTCAAATCAAGGAATTCTTAATTTCTCCTTGGTCTCTATTGAACCTTACATTTCTTCTATTTCACAATTCACTTAATTTTTGAAAAGATCCAGTTATTGCAACATAGCTTTCCCTATGAGAACTCCTCTAAAAATTGATGCAAAACTCTAGTTTAGTTTATAGACTCCATAGCCCAAGGAAATTATAACAATCAAATCAACCAAACCAATCAAACAAAACAAAAAAGTACAATCATAGCTAGCCTAAAATTTACATAAAAACAGAGCTAAATTAAATAGAGAGATCTCTCTCTGAAGCTAGCAGGGCTAGATCCCAGCTTCCAAAGTGGTTTTGATGTTGTCCAATGTGTTTACTCCCTCAACCTCAAAAATAAATAACGAAAAAAACTCGCACGTTGCAGAAAGTTCATAATGCATTGTAAATATTCACTAAATTGTCACTTCTCCTAGAAATCCCCAACTAACCTGCAAACAACATATTTCATTGTATTCCCACATAGGTGTAAGATAGTCAAGGTTCCTAGATTCCATGGAAGAAATCAAATGGGGTGTAAACAATCCTAATCAACTAAGGCTTGTACAAATAAAATAGGAGGTTTTAAAGTGAAGACCAAGGAGTAGCAACAAAACTGCGAAAGAAGTCCAATGAAACTACTATGACTTGTACAATTTAAAATCTAATGTCATGAGCAGTACATAGGGGTTTGGATTCACAGAATGGTATCATAAATTTCAAAAGATATATAAAAATCCAATTCTCTCTTAAGTACACTAGTGAAGACTACCAAATTTTAGCCAAGTATTGGTTTGACTACAAACAACTACATATCTCATTCACACTTTCTTGACGAGGACAAATACTACTTAATAATCAATAACATGACTCAGTTCTTGGTTCTTGATTTTTTTTCAAATAGTAGCAAGAAATTTCCTTATTTGATGTGTTCCTTAGTCAAAGAGCCCCAGAATTTTTTTTCCTTAGCATGGACAAGTTCAAAAAGTTAGGGCAAGTTCCTAAAATTTAGGACAACTTACTACAAATTAGGGTGAGTTCCTATAAGTTAGGATAGTTCCTGAATAGGTTTGACTTATGTGTGGAAATAGAAGACTTTATTTGTTCTTCTAATGCAAGTTATTTTTGTGGAAAAGACAAACAAGTAAGTCTCAACTTGTAATATGAGGAAGGATGAGTTGCATGAGTTAGTTAACCCATTAATCACTAGTTTGATTTCCAAATAAAGAACTTGATAGAATTAACTAATTTGAAGTGCTTATAAAGAGATCGAAAGGCACAATTATTCATTGTTTTGTGAGCACGATTTGGGGAGAAACAATAGAGAGCATAGGTTTGTGTGTATGTCAGCTTGTGATAATAGGAGTGTGTAAGAGGAACTTGTGCATAGATTGGTAGAGGTTTTGTTTACCTTGGGAATTACACTAGTAATTAGGAGGTATTTGTTGATTTTTGAGTAGCTTGGGAGGTACTCCAAGCCCTAGTGTATGGGGTTTGGAGGGGGGGAGCACCACAAGAGTCACTTGTGGGCTTGGAACCCAAGGATGGGTTTTTCACCCATCATTGTTTGGGCCAAAACCATGGACAAATTTTGACATGTGATGAATGAGGTTGACAGTACTCGTCAAGACGAATCTAGCACATCAAAAATCAACTGATTTCGAGTTGTAGAAATGGAGTTATGAATTTTTTAATTTATATGTGGGCATGGTGGCACAAGGTCCAGGTCGAATTGATGTTAATAAGACTTATGACAACTTGTCCAGCCCTATGATGAAGTTTTGTTGCAACCCTCGTATGGATATAAATATGAGGTGATTAGAGTGTCATTTATCTCATCCAAAGTGAGCAACACAACACAAGAAGAGATCGTTGAAGGAAGGTGACCTATTATGTCTTGGTTGCAAGCAAAGGAGGGAAACTAGTGAGGATTTGAGGGCTTACTAGGGTTATTTTGGTAATTGAATTTCAGTGAAAGAGAGCTGAGAAGCAGGTGTCAATGTATGGATTGATTCGGGACTTGTTTATGGGTGGTTTGTCCTCAAACGTCACTTTCGCAGGCCTATGGAGCGATTCTGAAGCATGTTGTGGTGATTAGAAGGAGGTTCGAGGTCTATATGAGGGCTAGGATAGCCCAAAATTGTAGAATATTGGCACAACCTCTCAAGAAAGGACTACCATAGCTGTAGAGAGCAATTTTGGGCAAAATAAAAGGGTTGGAAGTGACCATGGTCTTTCCCTAACCACGACAAAGTTGATAGAAGAGAAAAAAACCCTTAAACAGTAAGAAAATGTATGTACTTTGGTATGTTCATGTAGGTGTTGAATCCTTGTCGTTGGATCAATTTTAGATGAGTTTTAGTAAAAGCTTGTGGGAGCCATTTGGAGGACTTTTCTTGATGGCTGAAAGTCACTCCTAGGTGAATATCTTCCAGTGATTGGATTGGGTGCCATTGGACTGGTGGAGGTCAGCTTGTTGGCTACCCAAAGTAGTCTATGAATAACAGTCATAAAGAGAGTTTCACCACTGAAGTTTGGGTGAAGTTATTGGGCCTATGTGTAGCTCTTTGATAGATGAAAGAGGCTACTAGAAGGCATATTGGAGCTCAAGTATTGGCTAGCCTAGAAGGCATATTGGATCAGCTCACATTCATTGAAGTAGAAGTGACTTGCAGCAGTGATAGGTGGTAGCCCTCCTGGAGACTCTATGTGTTGTCCTTTGATGGACTAAGGGGCAGCTAGAGAACAAAATGGTAGCAAAGGATATGTAAGACAAGATACAACATAGAGTTTGCAGCATGTTTTTCATTGTATCTTGTGTTCCATAGACTGTTGTATTACTCAGATTGGTTTAATATAACGAAGATTAGGTTGTACATATTTGTACAATTTTTTTGTTAAACAATTTTCTATACTTGTGCATGTGTGATTTATTGCTATTTACTTTCCACTGTGCAAAGTAGATTTTGTTGAGATTCTTGGTTTGGTAATGCTAGAGATTCTAAGCTTCTATCCTCGACCCAAGATCATGGAAATTCAACATGGTATCAAAGGGTGTTTGAGATACCTTGGAAGACAAAGAATTAGAGTGTGCACAACAAAGGACAGCTTAAGAGGGAGTTGATCACATTGTACGTGGCAATGCCAAAAATATAGGCTAGTCCCTAGTATGAGGATAGGTTGGAGGGGTTGTCCAACTCTAGTCCATGGAAATAAAGGATCAAGTTGGTCTTGTAGGTCAAAAAAATCTGGGAGTTTGTCGAGAAATCCATCAAGAAGCAAACTCACCCAAAGGAGCTGGAAGTGTCAGGGAAGAACACCGCAAATGAGATGTGGATGGATCATAAAAATTTGTTCCAGATTAAGAATGAGAACATGGTACTGCTATTGGAGGATAAGTTGAATTCTACCAAGATGATACAAGGTGAAAGAGTGACTTCGTATTTGACGAGATTGTCTAGGGTCAAAGATGAATTTGTTGTCATCGGTGTGACTATTTTAGATTTTGATATGGTGAGGACTTCTTTGAAATGGTTCACAGAGGAATGAAATCCCTTCATCAAAGAGTCTGTTACTAGAGAGAGGTTTCCAAAGTGGAATAGGTTGTGGGATGAATTCATTCAGAAGGAGTTACGAGATGAGGATCTTCATATGAAGAAGAGGGATTTGGATGATGACATGGCACTTGGGGCATGAATGAAGGGTAAGAAAAAGAAGAACTTGAGTAAATTCAAGTGTTTCAACTGTGGCAAGATGGGTCATTTTTTTTCGACATGTACGATGAAGAAGAAGGGAGATGATGAGAAGAAGAAAGGGAAGCAAGTCATGGGTGTTCCCACTTCTATTGAGATAGATGCTCTCACTAGGAGATTGGAGGAGGATGACTTTGATATGACCTATGATTTCTTACAGGGTACTATTGATGAGGATGGATGGTACATGGACAATGGTGCATTGATAAATATGACAAGGTCATAAGAGGTTTTCAAGACTCTAGCTGAATGGGACTTGAAGTTGCACATGGTGTTGGGTGACAAGAGTCAGAAGGAGATCCAAGGATTAGGAGCTATGCCATCTAGGATGGCGACATGATGGGTGATGTGGGTCCAGGATTTATTGTTTGTACTAGGACTCAGATATAGAGGCTCTAGCTCTGAAGGTATTATGCTTAGAGTTAGAGAGCATGGTCTATATAGGCTGACGGGAAAGCCTATGGATCACGGGAAGAAGAACCAGGTGGAGAAGGTACTGGTTCCAGAGAAGCGGGTGTAGGTGCAAGCTTCATAAGTATAGGTACAAGTTCCATAGAAGGAGGTCCTGGTCCTATAGGCTCAGAGTGAGTCAAGTTCTAGTGGAATCTTATAGATTCAGAGGGAGACTTTGCAGCCCAAGAAGAGAAGATGGTCATTGGGGATGTTATCTCAAAATCAGACCCTGATAGGTTGCTATGATCAGGTAGACTTAAAATAACTATTTCAAACCAACTTTAGGCTGAGGTTTAGCCTCCCCAACCTAAGAGGGCTCTCTCACAGGATTAATGATTTTTTATTATAAGTAAGATGGCTCACTCTTGTGAAACAAATGTAAAATGTGAGTGGTTGAAATAAAATTAGAAAGTATCCACTGGGCTTATGGAGTTAGATATGCTTTATTATTGATAGTAGAGTTAGCTTTGCATAGAAGTCAGGGCATTCAGAATCCAACATATGTAGAACATATCAAACCCATAAGGGACCAACACAATTTACAAATGCATGTAGGAAATTAGAGCACTATAAGTGATTTCTAAGTGATCACATATTCATAACCTTGTAGATAATAGGAAGAGAACAATACAAGACATTCAAAGCATCGAATTCTTTTTTATTTCTGAGAAGCAAAGCCAAAGTACTGTATTACTAAAAATAGAGTCTTTACATAAAGCCAAATATGAGAGCTTTTCTCAATAATTTTCCAACCCTTTGTACATCAGCTCTTCTACTATATATAGAGCTTTGAGATTCCTCCTCTAGCATGAGGGGAACTCGAATTCTGCTTGCTATGACACCTATTCAAACTTTAACTAATTATTAAATGCAACAAACTGCTAACTATACGTTTTAGAAGCCTAAGACAATTAGGAGTCTAGCTCCACATCATGCTGGTAATAGCATTAATTACAATCAAATCTCGTTCTCTGACAAGTGGTCTCCTTCAATTTAGTTGTGGTGGATGTTTGAAGCTCCTTACTGTTCCTTAATGTCTTACCCCTTTACTGCTGTTGAGAAGTAGGAAATTTCCCCTGTTTTTCTGCTTTTGGTTTCCTCAAAGATATTCGGAACCAATTAACCATGTTGATCTTCTTTAATTACCCAACAATCTATTGGAGTGCCATGTTCTTCATGTGCTGTAAGCCTTTCCCATATACATGTGTGATGACAAAACCTCTTCAAAGCTGATTGAAAAGTCATTCACAATACTAGCAGTGATCATTTGTATAACAAAAAGTTTAAAGTTCATATAACTTCCTTCCACTTGTTTTGCCCTGGCTAATTGTTTGCACATTGTAAATGATCTTTTTTTGAGACTTCCTTTCAAAAATTTCCCCTTGGTCCCTCAAAATTGATCAACTGAGTTTTAATTATGCAGCTACAGTAGTTTTGTAGTGCGCTATGAAACTGTTGTGTAATCACCAAAACACAGTTTCAAGCCAAAATTTAACTATCTTGGGTTTCTTTGTATTGACATGTCCTTTTTAGTTGCCCTGAAGCTATCCAAAATTGAACATGGTAAATCATCAAAATTTGGAATTTAACCTTACCTGCTGTGAGATTTTCCTTAGCTAAGGAAGTCTTTCCTGCTGGCTTAGTTGTATCTTCAAATCTTCAATTTGCTTTTTCATAACTCTGATCCCAGCTCTCAGTTTCGTGTTAACCCTTCTGATGAATGTTGCTTCCTTTATTGCAGGGACTGTCCAGGTATAATATTGTGCATTATAGTCGACCAGCTCGGGTATTTGAAATGTTTTGTCTTCCCATAGAGCTTGCATTTTGTCAAAATGGGCTTCCTTGATTGCATGCTTCCTAGAGGCTTTCTTCAATCTAGAAACTCCAAGATTTTCTAACCTCAACTTATTTTTCAATTCTTCAACACTATATTCCTCTTGCGGCGTAATTGCCTTCCCTCTATCTTCTTTATGCAGCTGTGATGATGTTTCTAATGAAGTCACAGGTCTGTCATGAGTTTTTATGATCTCTTCTGTTTCACCTGCTTCTGGCAGTATCTACTGTATCTGTTTGAAATTCCTCATCATGGGTCTTCTTGGCTTAAAGACAAATTGAGCAACCTGATCATCAAACTTGAGCTTTTTCGAGGCTTTGATTCTTTTAGTCTTGTCTTTACCTGATTCTATCAAATCTACTTGAACCAGGGGAGATTCTTCAATATCAATGGATTGCAGTAAATCATTCAAGTTTCCCTTTGAAACGGGGCTTTCCTTAGCAACCACCTTCTTGCCTTTTTCCTTAGCTAATTGACTCCTAGTCATTCTTCTCTGGACTACTTCTCCTGTAGATGATTCACGTCTACCTTCTTTGATCTGATTTTTCTCTTTCAGGGACTGTTAGGGTGTGTCTTGGATAACCATTGATCTGGCGGGCTCCCTTACTTGTTTCCTAGCTTTCAATTTCGTGAATCTCTTGGATCTTGTTTCTGTACGATGACGAGTTGTTGGTGGAGAATTTTTCACAGCTTGGGGGCTGAGACCAGTTTCATTTTTAAAGCCAGACATAAACATGAATGTGTGCCAGTCCCTACCTACTCTCTGGATTTGATGTAGAATGATCAACTTAACTAAGCTGTGGTGAAACAACGAGGTCTCACAGGCTTCTTTCCTTAGTTGCACCTTGTCACACATTTTGCTTAGGCTACGAAATAATTAGAAAGGTAAATCAAGAGATATATTTCCCATGAAATGCAACAGAAGCTTGAAATGATATGAATACACCTTATTATATCTCCCTTCACAGGTAAGGTATCTTTGTATGCAGGTAAGCAAATTGGCATGAGTCCTTGACATAATTTCTAGGCACAGACTTGTTTAAATCTGAGTCAATGAACTCCGGCTTCAGAAATTCTTTGCAGGGGGTCATATCAAATTTTAAATTTTTAAACCAACTTTCTTGTCCCCTTGGAATCTCAGTAACTGTGGATATTACCTCTGGTGAGATTTGCAATTCAAGCATCCCAACCTTTGAATTCAGTCCTGTGAAATTCAAGGCAAATTCCTTGGTGATTTGTGCATGATGTCCCTAGAGTTTCTCACAAAAATTCCAACATCCAACTTTCTTGAATGCATGCTCATCTTCTTTGTTCTTCAAGATAATGTCTAAACCTTCAGGTTTGTTCCTCAAACATCTACCTGATCTGTGCTCTTTTCTTTCTATAGATCCTTCCATGAGACTTTAGCGTAATGAAAACTTGATAGACTGGCACTATCTCAACCTTTGATCGCTGCCTCGCTTGACATTCAAGGAATTCAAATTTAAAATTTGCTAATTTGTTCCTCATGCAATGAATACAATCATAATTATGACTGTGAATACCTGGCTCTTCTTGAAACTTGCAATCCGAGCGTACCAAGGTACCTAACGACTCTAATGATGAAGATAAGCGGTTGGACATGATAGGTGAAGTGTATAAGATGACAGTGGATGATGCAACCATAACTAAATTTGATAGATATGATAGCTAAGAAAGATTTGCTACAAATTGCACGAATCTCCAATTCCATAGCACAACCAATGTAAAATCTGGGTTATGCGCTACGAAAACACCTAAACTGTGTTGCGCTACAAAAACACCTAAACTGTGTTGCGCTATGAAAACACCTAAAGATTTCGTAACACATAAGAACCTTTATAACAAGCTTGATATAGAGAATCTATGTGAGTTATGGGACCAATGGTGAATGAGAACGGACTATTGACTTTTATATAACCATCCTACCAAGACTCCTAAGACACTAAGACTTAGATACTAAAGTAAACATGGAAAGACTAAACTCGGACTAACACCTAACCCTCACAATCAAACTGATGTGAATAATTTAGAAATTTCTTCTTAAGTGATAACAGGGGAGAAAGGATGTTTCCACATCTACTAATAAGGAATCATAGAGGGATTGGAAAATGATATAGTAGAAGAAGAAGAAGCGGGATGCTTCTAGTGACAATGACACTTTTGAGAGAGACATAGTTCATGCTACCAAGATTGTTGTAGTAGTGAGCACCAAGAGTTGGTGTTATCGGGAAATCTAGTGTCTATGCAGAGCTACTAGTCCCACTAAGATGGGTAGCTATCTTAGAAACAAACAGATTAAAGTTACTTTTGCTTTCCTTTATGAGAAATAGATAGGAGAGGAGCAAAGAATACCAACCTTGATGTTTTGCTTGGTTCTCTTCTTGTTCCTTCTCCCCCTTTGAACAGATCTTTGCTGCTCCTCCCTTGACCACTCCGCTTCAAAGAGTACCCGTAAAGCAAAGTAGCAAATACCTTCAAAGTGGCAGAGATCTAAATCTTAACAATATAGGTACAGATATATATGACCACACACATGCATATATTAGCAAACATACAAGAATGTGGAGGAAAGCTTGAATAGCTTTATTGATATAGAGATTAGAAGAGAGGATTACGACCCATTGATCTAACCAAACATCATCCTCCAGCATGAAAGCCCTTCTTCACCTCATGAAAAGCTTATATCACCCAACACTATGATATTCCACCAAAACAACAGCACTCTTACGAGATACAAGATTCCAGCCTTTGGATCTCTGGGATGAGGGATCCATATATAGATGATGCAGGGGGTGAGTCAGCTTCTGGGATTTTGATTAGTGTCCTCTCTCTGATAGTCCTTGATTCCACTTGGAGATCGATGATCTCTTACTCATCCCTAGGTGAATTCAGAGAGGCAAGTGTCACAGGAGAAGTTTCTAGAAGATTCCATGATCATCCACCTTGAAAACTGTCTCTTCCATTTGTCTACTCTCACCCATCGCACCCTACATAAGGGCTTTCTAGCATGCAAAGCACTTTTTACAATGAGCAGGTGAGATGCATCCCACCCTCTGCACTGAGCAGCCTGTATGGTACAGTTTTGACCAGTTTTCTGTGGAAAACTTATGGGAGATGATGTAATCAACTGTCCTTGTTCCTTTAGGGCATGAAACAACACTTTTAGGGACTCAGAAGCCCTTGGTTTATGGACATATGTAATTGGGGTTGCAGTGACCAAATATGTCTATAACTGTTGGGCAAGTGTTGGGAGTAGTGATGATGATGTTGAGTTGCTTCCTAGTATTGGAAGTACCTCCCTTGCTAAGAGGGAGTGTTTATTTTTTAGTAGCTTGGGAGGTACTCCAAGCCCTAGCATTTAGGCTTTTGAAGGGGAGCACCACAAGAGTCACTTATGGGCTTGGAACCCAAGGTTGGGGTTTTTTACCCATCATTGTTTGAGCCAAAAACATGGACACATTTTGACATGTGATGGATGAGAAAGATAGTATTCGTCGAGATGAATCCGAAGCATCAAAAATAATTTGATTATGAGTTGTAGAAATGGAGTTATGAATTTTTAAAATTTTTGTTTGGGCATGGTGGCACAAGGTCAAGGTCGGCTTGATGTTAATAAGTCATATGAAATCTTATTAAGCCCTATGACGACGTTTTGTTGGAGCACTCATATTGGATATAAATATTAGGTGATTAGAGTGTCATTTCTCTCATCCGAAGTGATAAACGCAACATAATAAGAGCTCGTTGAAGGAAGGAGACCTATTCTATATTGGCTGCGGGAAAAGGAGGGAAACTAGTGAGGATTTGAGGGCATGTTAGTGTTTTTTTTGTTGACTAAATTGGAGTGCAGGAGGGACGATGAGTAGTTTCAAGGTCTAAAGTGATTGGGAGCTTGTTTATGGGTGGGTTTTCCTCAAACAAGGTTGTCGCAAACCTATGGAGCCATTTTGAAGCATGTCATAGTGATTAGAAGGAGGGTCGAGGTCTGTATGAGGGTTAGAACAGCCCAGAATCGTAGCATACTAGCATGACCTTTCAAGAAAGGACTACCACAGTTTTAGAGAGTAATTATGGGCAGAAAAAAGGGCTAAACGTGATTATGGTCTTTCCCTAACTAAGCCGAAGTTGACAGTAGAGAAACAAACCGTTAGATAGTAAGAAATGGTATTTACCTTGCTATGTTCTTATAGGTGTTGGATCCTTGTTATTGGATTGGTTTTTGATCAATTTGACTGAAAGCCTGTGGGAACCATTTGGATGAATTTTCTGGATGGTTGAAAGTCCCTAGGAGAAGATCTTGAAGTGATTGGATTGGTTACCACTAGACTGGTGGAGGGCAGCATGTTGGCTACCTAAAGTAGCCTGTGACTAGTAGTCCTAAAGAGAGTTTGACCACTGAATTTTAGGGAGCCTATGTGTAGCTCTTTGATGGATGAAAGAGGGTATTGGAAGGCAAATTGGAGCTCAGGAATTGACCAACCTAGAAGAGAAAATTGGATCAACCTACATTCATTGAAGAAGAAGTGACTTGTAGTGCTGATAGGTGGTAGCCCTCCTAGAGACTCTATATGTTGTCCTTTAATGGACTAAGGGGTAGCTAGAGAGTGGAACGGGAGTGAAGGACAGATAGGACAAGATATGACAAAGAGTCTGTAGCATGATTTTCATTGTATCCATTATTCCATAGACTGTTGTATTATTCATATTGGTTTAATATAACGAAGATTGGGTTGTACATATTTGTACAATATTTTTGTAAAAATTTATCTATACTTGTGCATGTGTGATTTACTGTTATTTATTTTATGTTGTGCAAAGTAGCTTTTGTTGAGATTCTAAGATTCTATCATAGTCCCAAGATCATGGAAATTCAACAGTATATCCTAGTTAAATAGGAGTAGCCTGTGCACATGGATTGTGGGAAGTAGATGAAGGGTCTTGTAGGTGTTTCAAGCTTAGGACAAGCAAAGAAAACTTGATTTGTTTCTAGTTAAAAAAAGTTGCATTGTAATAGATCCATTGCTCATTTTCTATCAACAAAATTCTCAATTAAGGAGAGGGTTTTCCAAGTTGACTTCCCTAGATTTTTTTTTTTTTTTTTGTGATTGTGTGGTTGTTATTTAATTATGTTATATTATTTTTCAATTAGTGGAGAAATTATGTGTCTTGGTGTTACAATTTAGTTTCATAATTTTTCACTACATCAGTGTAGCATTTTCAAGGATTTTTTACATTGTATTAGAGCAAGGAACAAAGTAATGACTAGCATAAGTTGATCATCACAAGAACAAACCGTAGCCTCTTGACCAATCCACATCACCATTGAATTTCCCAAAACGCTTTAAGATCATAATGCCATAGGAGTGCCTAGTATTGCTAATCATGAAAAAAATGATTGAATTTATAAACTCTTGTCAACCATAACCTGCCTTCTTCTCCATAATTTGGTATACAAGTTTAAATCCTTTGAAATTTTGACAATAAAAATCATAGAAATGAGATCAGAAAAATACCTTACAAATGCATCCATACACCTCGGAGGTCTCAAAGGTTGCAATTTTATCTCCATATGTGGACGACATGTTTTCTACTCCGAATTGTAGTGAAAACCTCCAAATCCAAATCACGAGAAGAATAACTCAATTAAAGCTCAAAGAAGAGTGAACACGGATATGATATAATACATACACATTAAAAATCTAGTCGAATTAACAGGGCAGCGAATAATTGAATATCATAGAAGGGTATGGAATATGCTATGAAATGATAATGATTATGAGAAAAGAAAGAGCACTAAACTTAGTCCCAAACCTTGCAAGGGATAATAGCGATAGGAAAATAAATTTAAATAGCTCCATTTAGATTATAGAGTAGCCGCCAAATTAGATTTTAATAGGTAGTAAAATCTTATAAATCAATTGCTATGGTTTCTTAGGTTTTCATTAATTTTTATTTTTATTTGAGAAAAGGAGGTCATCTCACATAGAAGTTATATCTAAAGATGTTGAAGACAAGTAATAATATTATTCTAATTAGGGCATCATTAAAAACTATATGAAGCCTATCTAATATAAGTAAGTATGTTCATATAAGGAGGGAAAATGGACATGATCTTTACACATAAGGGAAATATCTATCAATCTTCAAGGAGGTGAAAAATATGCTTAAATTTGTAAATAATGTTATCAATAAACTTAAATAGTTATAGGTAGCCCATTATTTTTGAGGAAATTCACTTAGAGCTTAAAAATACCCTATTAGAAGTTAGCCATAACTTAGAATTCCTTCACATGTGTTGTTAAGAGAGACATGGGATACATTTTTACTAAAGGAAATAAGGGTTACAATAAGATGAATGTATAGCACCTACTCAAATCAATAAGAATATACCCAAACCATCCAGATGACACACTTATTTGAGAAAAAAATATGAAACACCATGGAACAACTCAAATTGAAACTTATGGCCAAACAATAAAGAGTTAGAACAAAGTGTTTAAGTGAACAAAATAATAATAGTACACATTGGACATAATATCATATACACATTCGATCATACATATCCAACTAAATGTGATAGCTAAAGGAATCTCTTCCTACACCTAGTGTCCTAGATGGCTAAGGCAAGGTGTGATCAAACCAATGATACATCCATGAATTACATATATATTTGTATACCTTAGATGGAAAATTATCAATGTGATGGGAATCAAAGGGTTTGATATGACAATTTATTAATTTTAGTTAATAATGGTATGTTCTAAGCTTAGCACAATTACTTCAATGTTCCTTAAGAAACCCAATAGAAATTTCAATTTAGATTTCTAGTAGAAATCACATTAACCATTAATCACATTGCTAATCAAAGTAGATAGAACATAAAACAATATGCAGAAGACAAGCCAAGACAAGGGGACACCAGATTTGGTGGATGCCAGGGAAAAACCCAAATGTTGGGAATACCCTTTGATCAATTCTTCTTATTATTATATCAAAATTTCAGCAGAGAGGGAGAGTACAAAATTCAAATTGACTTGCCCAATTCAAAGTCAAAATTTTCCTATCAATTTAGGCAGTCAAACTTCAGCCCTAACCAGAAAGTCAACATTGGTCAAATCAGTAATAAACCATCCTAAAAATATCTTGGTTTTTCCCAATCAAACTCGACCTGATCAGGTGGTCAAATTCAGCCTAAAAGAGCTCAGTGAAAGGAGAGAAAAATTGTCATAATTTTCTACTGTCAAATTGTAGTCAACCATGAAGTTAGATTGGTAAAATTGCCCATATACCATCAATGTTTGTGCCCAAAAAAGTGGCCTAAAGAGACAAAAAATACCCTCTAAAAATCACAGTCAAAGTCATTTAGTAACTCCTTGGTAAAATCTAGTCAAACGTGATCTGCAGCCCGGAATTTCAGTCTTGCAATTCAACCCAGAAAACTCATCCTTCTTGCCACATGTGTGAGAGAGACAAGTTTCCAATAGTTGTACAAACCAATGAGAGAAGGAGAGATAAGATTGTGTGAGTGATGATGATGCCAAATGAGGTGTGAGGTCACTTGTATTTATACAATTCACTATGGGTGAATAGACACATCCATTGGGCTTCCTGAGCCTACATGTTGATGTAGTTGACATGAAAAATTTGTACATGTGTGGGCATAAATTCAAAATCACATTTCCGCTTGTCTAAATTAGATGATATTTATATAAATTTTGGTCCTCTCGAAAAGAGGATTTTAATGCAACCATCATCTCCATAAAATGAGCTATCCCAAGGTCGAATTTGGCCATAGTTTCTAATTTTAACAAAATCAAAATTTTAAAATATCCTTTAAAAACCCAAATAGAAAATGGGGTAACATATCCCACTACATCCAACTTGTGATCTATGGTGGGAAATCCTCAAATTATCTTTGAAGAAATATGTCTCATTGAGGT
>APFE031617875.1:2625-29812 GCA_000404065.3 Pinus taeda | reverse complement strand
ACAATGTGACACAAACATACAATGATGTCATTTACATTGGAGGTGTAAATCACGTGAATTGTTTACAACTTTAATCGCTCCCCCACAAAAATGTGCCATGCTTCCTTGTGATGATGCTTCAACCCTATTAGAGAACAACCTCACAATGTAAAAGGAATTTAAACATGATGTAACTTTAATAGTGCCCCACATTCACCCCCTCACTCACCACTCATGGCTAATTTAAGGCTATTTCAAGCACTGATGTGGATAATATATTTTTATTTTCTCTTATGTATATTATTCTACATTGACATAGTTGAGTTTAGTGGTTAAGTACTAAAGATTTAGAAGACTTAGGTGTTAATGTTTAAGGGGTTAGAAGTTAATGCGTTTAGGCAGTGAAGGGTTAGGGCTTAAGGGACACAGGTTAAGAGGATAACGAGTTATGGCTTAGGATTTGGTTCATGGATTAAAGGTTAGGGGTTAGTGTCTTAAGATTTAATGAGTCAAGGGGTTTATGGGTTATGAGTTGTGAGTGTAGGGGTTAAGGGATTATGGATTGGGGATTAATGGGATAGGGAATTTAGTGGTCATGGGTTAAGGGCTTATGGTTTGTGATAATTGGACCCCTAATCCCCTTATCACCATTATTCAAGGTTCCCCTATCCTTTTCTTTCGATGCCCTCCCTCTAGGTCCCCCTAGACCCTATGAAATTAAGTCCTAAGTCCCCTTCTCATTCTCTAATTTTAATATTATATATCTTAGTAAACCATGCTTTTACCTCTGACTTCTAATATCCATGCTACCCTTATTTCCCCTTGCCCCATTCAATACAAAATAACATACCCCCCCACAACCTTTTTGGTCATGCCATTCCACTTTTTTTAATGTTATAAACCCCCAAATTTGGTCCCAATGCCCCTACAACTACAGCCTTGGGCCCCCTTGGCTAAGGGATTAAACACATTAGGTGTTATGGGTTTTGATAAGGGAGCCCCTAATCTGCTTATCACAACTAGAAATAGGTTAGTGAACACCATCAATATCTATTGGAGGTGCTACGATGAAAAGCAATATGAATACAGAAGTTGTGGTTAATAGGACAGGGATCATCAAAGATGTTAAACCATCCAAGGTAAAGATGGTTTTCAATGCTAGTGATCTAGTCACATAAAAGACCCCATAAATTTGTGCTTTTAGAAACCCCTAGGATTCAATAATTAATCCAAAGTGAGAGGATTTGTTACTGAGGTGACAATGGAAACAACCTTGAGTTGATGCAAAGTGACACTTTGTGAGCCATACACAACTATGGTGTCAGTTTCATCATCAACAAAAGGCACAATTGACAAGTGGAAACATCTCACATTTAGGGAACTTGGTCACAAATATTTATGCATGTTTTTCCTCCAAGGGAACCTTTCACATTTCCCAAGGCACAAATTACATATTTGGATGAATTTTGGATAACTTTTCACATTCCACTAGCTTCATGCATGAAGAGGAGCTCCCATCCTTCAAGAATATTTGGAGGATTTCATGGCATAGTCAAGGGTCACATGTATAAAATAAGAACACCATAGCCAGGAATAAGAAAATTCGCATTTGTATCACATGGCGTAAAGGAGAAGGACATAGGTGAAGAGTACTCCATTTAGAAACAAGAAAAATCTCATTTATGTGCTCTTTCCATAGAAGAGGAGATATCTTGTGATAAAAAGCCCAAATTGCCAACATAGGAAGACTTGGGTAAGGGTTTACTTATTTCACATGTTGAGAGACATTCATGTATTTTAAGGTGTGTTTATTGTTGAGTTCACATATTTGGAAGCACAATTGCACAAGTGGAAACATCTTACATTTGTGGCACTTGTCTACAAATTTGTATGCATGTTTTCTATTGAGGGTATCTTTCACATTCCCCAATGCACAAATCAAATATTTGGAGGTATCTTGGATGACTTGTCACATTCCACTAGATTCACGCATGAAGAAGAAATCCCATCATGTAAAAATGTTTTGGAGTGTTTTCATGGCATATTCAAGGGTCACATTTACAAAAAAAGAACGTTTAAGTCAAGAAAATGACAATTGACATTCACATCACATGTGGCACAAAGGAGAGGAACATAGGTGAAGAGTGCTCCATTTTGAAATATCTAGAACAACTTTTTTATGTCCTATTTCCAATGAAGATAAGAGATCTTGAGACAAAGAGCCCAAATTGTCAACAAAAGAGGACCATGTATTGGAAAAGATGTGCTAGCACATGCCAGAAAATGTCAATCCATGACGAGGAATGTTAGGGAGTATCAAGAAATCACAATGCAAAACTAGGTCCAAATACATGGAAATGAATGAATAAGAGTGTGTGCCAAGGAGTGTCAACGAATTCTAAGTGTCTCCAAGATAAAGTGTGTTAGGAGAAGGTTAGAATAGGACTTGTAGGAGGCAAGCCTATGGTTACGATAACAAGATAGACAAATAAATTTCAAACAAAGAGAGACTTTGGGTTGGGCACAACATTGTTTTGCCAATGACTTGGTTGGGTTCCTAACTTGGAAAACAAATAAGGCTATATATGAGGGAATGAATGCTAGAGAGTTCCAAGGTGTGTCAGGGGATGTCAAGAAGTAGTAGCACATGCTAGATAGTTCTGAGGCATGATAAGAATTCCAAGGCAAGCCAAGTGCTAAGGCATGCCAATATGTGTCAGGTGCCATGGTGTGGTGCAAACACATGCTAGGGAGCATGAGGGCCAAGTACCAAGGAAACACAATGGAGAACTAGTTTCAAATGCATGGAATTGAAGTGTTAGCAAGTTCCAAGTGTTCTAAGGAAAGAGTGACAAGGTATGTTAGGCAATGCCAAGGCATGCAAAAGTGCTAGGGAAGCATACCAAGATGTCTAAAGTGCCAAGGTGTGCCAATGTGTGCTAAGGAGTGTTAGGGAGTGCCAGAAAAACACAAGGGAGAACTTGGTGAAAATGCATGGAAATGAATGTATAAGAGTGTGTGACAGGGTGTGTCAGCAGGTTCCAAGTGTGCTAAGGAGAGAGTGACATGGTATGCTAGGCAACAATAAGTCCCAAAAAAAGTAAGGGTAATTGTTAGGGCATGATAGCTAAGGAGTGTCAGGGCTTGCCAAGGAATGAAAAGGTGTGCTAACACATGCCAGATAGTGTTAATACATGTTGAGGACAG
This sequence comes from Pinus taeda, assembly GCA_000404065.3. Taxonomy (NCBI): domain Eukaryota; kingdom Viridiplantae; phylum Streptophyta; class Pinopsida; order Pinales; family Pinaceae; genus Pinus; species Pinus taeda. The sequence goes on along the minus strand of APFE031617875.1, from coordinate 26,626 downwards.
TTAGGGAGTGCCAAAACATCAAAAGGGACAAGTAGTCCAAAATGCATGGAAATTAACGAATAAGAGTGTGTATTAAAAAATGTCAATGAATTCTAGGTGTCTCCAAGATAAAGTGTGTTAGGAGAAGATCAGAATAAGACTTGTTGGATCCAAGCCTATGGTTACAATAAGGGGATGGAAAAATTGGTTTCATACAAAGGGAGACTTTGGGTTGGGCACAAAAAAGTAAGGCTATCTATGAGGTCTTGACAACTAGGGAGTGCCAAGGTGTGCTAGGGAATGATAGGAAGAAATAAAACATTCTAGATAGTTCCAATGCATGATAGGCATGCTAGGATGTGTCAGGTGCCAAGGTGTGGTGTGAATGCATGCTAGGGAGTGTGAGGGCCAAGTGCCAGAGAAACACAAGGGACAACTAATTTCAAATGCATGGAAATGAAGTGTCAGTGAGTTCCAATTGTGCTAAGGAGGGAGTGAAAAGGTATGCTAGCCATTGCCAAGGCATCACAAGGAAGAACTAGGTCTAAATTCTTGGATATGAATGAATAATAGTGTGTGCCAAGGAGTGTCAGTGAATTTGAGTTGTCCCAAGGATGAAGTGTGTTAGGAGAAATTCAGAATAGGACTTGTATGAGGCAAGCCTATGGTTTTGGTAAGGTGTCTACAAATTAGTTTCATACAAAGGGATTATTTGGGTTGGGCACAACATTTTTTTGTCAATGACTTGGTTGGGTTCCCAAGTCGCAAATCAAATTAGGCTATCTGTGAGGGCATGATAGCTAGGGTGTGCCAAGGTGTTCTAGGGAATGCCAAGAAGTGTTATCACATGCTATATAGTTCCAAGGAATTTTAGGCATGCAAAGACATGCCAAGTGCTAAGGAATTCCAAGAAGTTCTAGGCACTAGGGTGTTTCGCCAACACATGCTAGGGAGTGTTATGCCCAAGTTCTAGGGAAACAAAAGGAAGAACTAGTTTCAAATGCATAGAAATGAATGAATAAGAGTGTGACCAAGAGTGTTAGCGAGTACGAGGTGTGCTAAGTGTCAGGTAATGCTAGGATGTACTAGAGAGTGTCAAAGCATGCCAACAAATGTAGGGGATGCTAACACGTGCTACATAGTTCCAAGAGATTGTTAAGCATGCCAAGTGTTATGACATGTCAAGATGTAAAATTTGTTGCTTAGTTTTTTTATGACCACGGTTGGATGTGAGCCTTGTCTTCGTAACTTGTCAAGTTGTATGAGTTGATGTTTGTTGGGTCCCTATAATACTAGTGATTACCCCATTAATATTGTAGTTACATCCCTTATTAATATTGTTGTGCCCCTATTACCCACATATTGTTATTATTGTGTCCCATAGAATCCCTCTATTGTTATTTTTTTGGCTTTATATTATTATTGTTAGGCCAGTTGGGTTATATTGTGACTCCTTAGACTCCTATATATAGAAAGGAGGTTTTGTCATTTGAATCATCCAAGAATTGTTCATTTATGTAATGTAAAGGAGGTTTCCCCCTCGAAGAGGCTGAATTCTAAGGCGTTGATCTATCTTTTCTATCTTTTCTTGAGCTGGTTTCATAACAATGTTCAACACAAGTAGCCTAAGATGATTTATAGGAAGTTTTGTTGATGGTGTTGGACCTGCCAACATGTCAGGGGATCTCCTTGATAAGAAGTCCCAACTAGACCTTAGACCGTTTGGAATAGGAGTCCCAGCAGCGGGTAGTATGGTATCGCCTTGACTATGGTTGCGTGCATAGGTAAGTATGATGTCCTTGTTTGCAGTGAGGGTGTGACCTTGTAGCAAGTCAAGGAAGGTGAATGAAAAGCTCTAACACATAGAAGGGGGAATGAGTGCACCCCTTAGAAACCTGTGATAGCACACAGCTTGAAAGGGAACAAATGAGCAGAAAGACATCACAAGATGGAAAGCAGGATATCCGACGATCCAAAGTGATTTTTTATACCAACAACACACTTCGATAAGCTTTATACAAACACATAGAGAATAGTCCATACATACATGCATAAATTACAACTACATGCATCATTAAATCAACCACAATAGTCGAACTACAATAACAATATATGAATGAAAAGTGTTGGGTCTATTATATTAAAAGAGTGAAAGATCAAATCATACATACAACCCTAAAAATCACTAGCCTCGATAGAGGAACACTACAATCACTTTTGCCTATTCCTCCAAGGAGATATACTAGCTCTGCATTGTGGAGAAGCTAAGGCTCATTACAATACACTTCAAGATTTCTCTAAGTTATCCCTATCGGAAGCTTGGCTCCAAAAATCCTATATAATGAGTTATGAGGTTCTATAAATAGCAAAGGGTGTGGTGACCCTGGACATTCCCCTTTATGACTCTTCACCTACACTCATGACTCTTCAACTTACACATGACTATTACATTCTACTATTGACACTTGGTATTTCACTTTTACAACATGCTTACAATACAATTTGCACATGTACCCATGTGAGACAAAAATGGGCTTGAGTAAGCCATGTAAGACATCACTAAGACTCAGACAGTTGTGGGAATACTAACTCTTCGACATCCTCGCAATGATCGACGATGGTGAACTGAATCCAGGATTGGTAGTCCATTATGGTGATTGTGTGCTATGTGGTAACATCCTTATGAAAGTGGACTCTTACCTCTATTGCATCTAGGTACATTGATTTGGCACCACTGTCCAAATCATCGGATTGAATGTGCATCATAGTCTTGAGTGCAGCTAGACCAACAACACACTGGTGCATAGTGTCTATGCTCATCTATAAGTCTGCAATGGTGGTTATGCGCATCAACTGATCAAAGTACATGTCCAACTCCAGTCTGACTTGGCTCTTTTTCTTTGCCTCAGTGAGTGTGCCAATGGATGGGATCATATGCATGCGTACATTGAAATCCATGCTCCTGAATACTTATGCATGTGAAACTTGTAAGCTGGTGATGAACTGTGTTAGTTCCTCATAGTTCCAAATATAACTCTAGATGCATGCCTTCAACTCCACTGCCTTTGGCTTCATCATCTTTGGAAAGTGAAATGGGGATCCCTTGTACCTGATTGTCCATATTTTCATGTGATCGAAAATAGTGTGTATGTCTGACAAGGTGTGTTCTCTCCTAGAACAGTGCTACTACCAACCGTTGAGATGTAAAATTGACTTATGCATGGTGAAAAACCTGAAGTACAAATTATGTATGGTTGTCTCAATAGATGATACTTCATCTAGTATCGCTCTCCTCAACTCTGCTCTAGCGGATGCTATAACTTTTTCTTCTCCCTGTTTGGGCGCTTGTACCTCCTTAGACATGTGCTCATTCTTAGCTATAGAGAATCTAACACTCGAGCTGGTGGCTTCGGAAGATGCCATTGTAGCATTGGCCAATGAAACTAGATGTTTTCACACATTGGACATGATCAGTCACTCTTGAAACTGTGTAGGAGATACATGCACATCTAGAGTGAAAAATCTATGTAACTCCACAACTCTGTGTTGTGATGTATCAAAAGATATGTTGTGCACATCTACTTCTGCATGGTCCTCAAGGATTTCAGTGTCTCCTTGATTGCTTGGGACATGCTCTTCTTCAAGATCTGGTGAAGTCAGTGGCATGACCTTTTGGTTCTAAGGTATGAAATCAATGTCCACATCTAGCTTGGGCTACACCATATATGTGTCCATCTGCTATAGTATATGTTCAATCTCCTAAGCAAAGTCCTGCTCTTGCGACCGCTCACCCTGTCTACTATGTGCCAGTTGTTCGGATGAATAAATAACCTATATGGGTGCAATTTCATCAATATGTGCATGATGTGCCTCCTGTTTTTCCTTTTCCTACTGCACTTCCTTCTCTCTTCTGCATAGCTCTTGTTCTTCCCTAAGTTGCTACTTCAAATCCCGCAACTCCTTTTCTGCTTCCTCTAGCTTTTGCTTCTCTATTTACCATTGTGCAATCCTTCTGTTGCATTGTCATATATTTGCCTCAATATCCAAAGCTACTTTCAACACAAGTGGATCTGATTTTAACTTGTAGCTTTTCTCTACCTCTATGATGTCTGCAACCTTCCTCTTGCCTTTGTCAAGCGTGGGTCTGCTACACTCTACTACTGTTGATGATGCTGCTCTCTGAGAGGCTGCTTCCTTCTGCACTGCTAACCACTCTATAACCATTCTGACCAGTTCATTGAGCCTAGAGAAGTTGTAGAAATATCTCCAAGGGTCTTCCTAAGGCTAATAACAAGCCACATGGATCCAAGGATGATACACTCTCACACAGTGGTCCTTCTCTAAGTAATACAGGTCATATGGATTGAAACTTCTGGTAGAAATATCTCCAAGGGTCTTCCTAAGGCCAATGACAAGCCCCATGGATCCAAGGATGATACAGACTCACACAATGGTCCTTCTCTAAGTAATACAGGTCATATGGATTGAAACTTCTGGTGTCGAAGGTGAATCTCTTGAATTCCTCTGTCTCAGCCTCAGCATGCTTGAGATTCTGGATCTCATACTTCTTCCTATGCAGTCTCGCTAACAACCCTATCAAGATGTGATACACAACTTATTGGATGACCATATTATCCATGGAAAACTTCAGTAAAATATGCAGATCCTTCTCCGCATTATACATCTTGATGAAGGTGCCAAGGGATGAGGCATACCAATCTGCTATGTCAACCAATTCCTCCATCATTTCTCGCGACATGCAAGGTGAATCCTGCTCAAAGATCATCCTGTATACCAGGGTGATGAATTGGTCTGATAGTTATATGATAACTTCAAAGAAGTGCATTTAGAGAACAACCTACAATACGTGTGCACAAAGGTTTCTGAAGGTGTCCATGGCCAACCCAAGCCTAGGAACTATTGACGGGAAAAGACTGCATCAAGTATGTAAGAGGACATGAAAAGTTTTTCTTGTTGACCCTTGAGTGGATGTTCGGCTTTTGTTACTCATTCCTTCAATTAGAGAGCCAATATGTCAGACCACTTGAAAGGTTTCCCTTCGTTTGCCAGTTGATCCAACACAATCACCCAACTTTGTCGGAAGGTTTTTGTACTCCCATCGACATATAAGTGGAATGCGAATATGACCAAGATCTAATATGACTTTTGTAGTATCCTTGTCTTGTACACTTGGTTGAGTACAATCCTGAACTTAGACAACTCTCTCACCCAACTCTTCAAGATGTCTCTAAAGTTTGCACTACTGTTGGATCTGGTGAAGGGTGCATCCATTGTGATCATCGATTGCAGAAAGTGATACATCTTCTGAAAGTCCTTTACCCTGAAGGTAGAAAGTTTTTTTCCAATGAGACTACTCAACCTCATTATCTCTAGATCAGTATGTGAGACAATCCAGTGGATCATGTCTATGCATGGAAATGTGGGATACCTGCATGAAATCCAGTATAAGCCAGACTTGTGTATGTTGACATAGACTTTGCAGTCCTCCATATTCTCCTCAAATGTGCCTAAAAGATGTCATTGATGTCTTTCCATTTCATCTTGATCTCCTTGTCTATCAACAACTTAGTGTCTTCATATATGGGCAAGCTCATAGACACTTTCTCAACTGTATCTCCAGTTGCACTCTCAACGATGTCCTTTGACCCAGCTCTCTTAGAAGCCATTGTACCTATACTGCTAAGAGATGAATGAAGACCTGTGATACTTGGAGATAGAGAAACACTCATTGCAATAATTGTGTCAGTTGAAAACCAAAATAAACTTGGGGACTCACATGCAACACACTTTGGTGACTGACTGGCAGATTTGCATCATTTTCACCGGGAAGCTGGGAGACTGACTGCCAAAACTATGCATAACATAGTCTAGACCGTCAATGGGCTGACTAACTACTAGAACTTCATAGAGAGAGTCCATCTTGGCCTGTTGAGGACTCAAACTACACAATGTGCATTTTTAGTTTGTTGGACTGCAACCTGGTCAAATTGCATCTATGTAATTCTGAGGGCTAATGAGGCATTTCCTCTCAGAATTTTGCAAAGCAAGCCTAGGAGGCTAGTGTGGAGAAATATCTATGTAACTCCTTAGAGCAAGGCATGGCCTTCCATTCCAGATATGCATAGTGTGAGCTGGGTAAGGCAAAGTCTAGGCCAAGGCAGCCTAGACCCACCGACGGGTGACTAAAAACATGTAAAGGCTAAATGCATGTGCGAAGCTAAGTACAGACAAGAGTGAATGATCATGCATGAAAATATTTAGTGCAAGATTCAATAAACATGAAAACAAGTGTATGAAGCAAGTCGCTGCAACGACGACCCTTAGTGTGGAAACAATGTCATGCATGCGACAACAATGAAATGCAATGGAAAACTTGACAAAGTGCTTCTACAAGCTAACATGCATTAAAACAACATAAAGCATTCAAGAAAACCAAGAAAGTAGTACTCACACAATCCAAAATACAAAAAGCGATAGAAAAGCAATAAAAGAAATGAAAAACAGACTTACCTAGAAAAAGTTGAGCTGAGTGTGTAGAATGCTTCTAGATGTGATGGGCAATGCCAAAGATCTAGTATCAAAGTGAAGAATGAGGTTTGAAGCATTGAATAAATAGTTGTGATAAGATTGAGGCCTATGATGCGTATGCCACAAATCTAGGAAAAAGAAACACTTGGCAGAGGTTTCTAAAATCACTTTTGCATGTAACCCCTAGCTACTAAAAATGGATCCCTAAATCTAGGGATGATTTTTTATTTTTAAGGAAAAAGTAGCTCATGCATGCAAAGAAATATTGGTCAGTCCTAGAGGGAACCTATCAACTTGGAAGCACATGCAACAACTTGCAAGCTTCTAGATGACCTATGCATATTTTCTCAGTTGAGTGGCTCTGGCTATCCCTCAATATCTATGCAATTTCTAGACTAAAGCCAAGGTTGTTAGCCAGATTTGTGCAAATTTTGAGAGGAAGACCAATGATGGGATGCTCTACACAATTTTCATAGTGATGGATTCCTACTTTCTCTGCGAATTTCTGGAGAGCGTAAGGATAGCTTGATGCTCTATGCAATTTTAGAGAGGAAGGTTGGTTGCCCTCCAGTTTTGTGTAATTCTCCAAGTGAGTACAACAACCAAATCATGACCAAGTCCCAAGATGTTAGCTTGCAGGTGGAAGGAAAACAAGCTAGCAAACAAAATCTGATAAGCCATTGAAACTCAACTAAAGCATAAGTACCTATGAGTGCAAGAAATTTTGCTAAGGATGCTTGTTAGGAGGGCTCCAAAACAAAGCTAAGGAAAAACTTTGGAGGGTGGTTGTAGCCACTACAACACTTGGCGACACACTAGTAGAACTCTAGCTCTCTAAATGGACCTTGCAAGTCTAACTCCTCCGAAAGTATTGTTTGATTCTTAGATTATCATGGTTAGTACACTAGCTTGAGTGAAATATGTAGCACCTACCATTCTCTTTATTAGTGAGCACACATTCCAAGCCAAGTCAAGTCAGTTGTTTCGATTGGGGATGAGGGGTATATTGGTACACAAGAAATATGATTGTCAAAGTTTAAGGTTCATCTCTGGTGTTGCTCCACTGCCAACAGGCCTCTACATTACCCTGGCGAAGTCACACAGGAACATAAGCATCACTCCATTCCTAGTGAGCCTGATAAGTACCCCGACGGAGTTACTTGCATCACCTCTGTGCATAGGAAGCCTTTCTCTTCTTTCTCCTTATTCATTTTTCAATTTTTTTTACATTTTCATTTTTTTCAAGAACTGTGAATAGGCACTTATTTATTTCAAAGGTGGAAGAGGGATCCCAACTTATTGAGAGTAGAAGAGGTTGTTCCTTCAGAGAAGTATTTTATGTATACCTTTAACATATTTATTAAGGCTTCCCCCTCACCTTACTCTACTTGACTAAGTTGACAAGGATTAACCCCAAAAAAATATACAAGAGTAGGTGGTGCTAGTTACATTGCAAGAGTTGTGTTTTCACCAAGATTCACTTTAAACATAACATAATTTCCATTGGTGTACCATTGAATGTAGACAACAGCTTCTACATAAAGAGGGAAGACAATAGATAACATAGTGTTGGTAGTTGTGCAAGTCCTCTTGTACTTTACCATGCTTGTTTCAAGAGTCATACACATTTTCATGAGAAACTAACCTACATACGTAAACAAGTGAACAAAAAAAAACAAAGAAAAGGGCATAATTGAATGCGAAATCAAAGAAAGTAAGAAAACAAAGCAGACAAGCAAACAAACGAACAAACAAAGGAAGAAAACATGCATTCAACCAAACAAAACATAAAGCAAGCAATACTTGTATTCCTAAGCGAATGGTGCATGGGTCTAATCATGTGAAGTGATATTTCCAATGCAGCAACTAGTGCATTCGTTGGCCCAAGTTGGTGAAGGCATGGTTCACGAGCAACATTGTCTAGTGAACTAACAAACATGAAAGATATAACAATGAAGAAAAACACACTCCGAGTTTAAATGCGTCCGCAGAAAAGAAAAAATTCAAATTGAACGACATGCACTCTGTGGACTTACCATGGTGTTGTGATACACTACGTACAAATGTTAAGCATATGCACCCTCTTGACTGTGATAGGAAATAAAACATGAGAAAGAGATATAACTTACATCTTGCAAGTGTTCTTACTGTGTATGAATCCTCCAATGTATGAGTGATAGGATCATGTGATTCAGGTGGAGGAAGTGAAATTTGCATGTTGGATTGATCTTCAATTCATATAAATGAGTGATGAGGAGCCTTGGGTAGTTCAACAATTTCCTGACCGGGAGTGAAAATAGCCTCAGAATAGCGAGGGCCTGACATAACCATCAGCTCGGGCTGAAGTGCCTCAACATCTTGCGGGGTTTAGACTTCATCGACAGATACATCATCATAAACATTTTCCTTTGAAAGATCAACAACAATTGAATCAACATCTTGATCAAATACACGAGTAAATAGATCATGATGGCTACGATCAGAAAAATCAAATAGAGGAGTTGATGAAAAGAAAGAATGTTCACCCTCTATGTTTCCAGAAATAGTAGATGAAAAATCAAGTGGATTCTCAGTGAAGAATTTGTCCTCTATAATGTCAAATGATGGACTACCATCAGGTGTGTTCTGGGAATAATCAGAAGTAGATGCATCCATGGATGAATTTACACAATGAAAATCAGAGAAAGCATAATCACCAAAGATGTCAAGAAAAAGCAGAGGTACAGGCAAAAGGAGGTCATCCTTCACCATGGGTTGATGTTCATATTCCTTGTCATACTCATCGTGAATGACAGTGCAGGTTGGTTGTGCAACATCAACTATGTTTATGGCTCAATCCTTGTTCACAACAAGTGTAGAGTCTAGAACGGAAGAACACAAGATAGTCCAATGTGGAGGATCAATAGAACATGAAGATGGAGGTTAAGGTAACAAGTTCATATGACAACCCATGTGCTTCCCAACCAAATCTATGTAGGAATTAAGAGTAGTGAGGGTGGGACGATGTGACATTCAAATAGACGTGTGTCCAAATTCTCCCACATCACTATGCAGGGGTAGATCTGTTTGATGAGGAGAAGACGGATAGTCACTTGTGATAGAAAATGTGGTTTATTTTCATTGCGCAACTCCATCACCAGAGTATGCTAAGTGAGGTTTGAACTTTTTCTTCACCTCAAGAAATATTGATTTGTGACAGAAATATTAAAATCTATCCATGAAATATTGGAATTTCATCTGACCTTTTGGAGCTTCAAACATAATTAAATGGAAGTGCTTCCAAAAATCCATAGGCGGTTCATGCGAGGCCTTCTATTGTTTTAAAAAAATTTGTAAAGAGCTTCAGGATCAAAATGATGAAAAACATATTTGATTAGATCATTGAACTACTTAAATCAGTGCACGCAATTGGTAGGTAGGTTGCGGCACCATCATTCAAGGGATTCGTGAAGTGTGTGTTAGTGTCAGTATCTTCATCCCTCCATCAGTGATCAAAATTATTTTTTTCGCATGCATTTTAGGTGTCTCATCCGATCAGTTGCATTCCATTAGGTCATGGATCATCTGATGGTAGCAGTGCTTTATCAAATTCCCTCATGGTCTTTACCTGCTAGCCTATTTTCACAAATTCAGGTCATTTATAGTCATCTTTTGTCTTTACATTTGCAAAAGTCAATTTTAGGGTTTTAGGTCTCATTAGGTCTATGGTTTGTCCTCATAGTCTTGTAAAAGCTCAATAATGGTCAACAGGCATATGAGGAGGTCAAATAAGGTCTCAACATCAAAAATTTCAATAATGACATTCTCAGTAATTGATTTTTCTTCAAAACCTTGTTTTGAGGAAAAAATGGAGTTTTTATGTTTTATGTATAAAATTTCATGTAATTTTATTTTCCTATATGTAATAAGTCTGTAAATGCAGCCCTGTGTCACCTTGCCAAACTTCTACACTCCAGCTCCTACAAAAGAGACAAGAAATTCAAAGCATTAGTCCATCAAAGTCAAAAAGAGAGCCAAACTGCAAAACAGAGTTTTAAAAGCCAAAGTGAAAAGCAAACATTAAAAAGTGGGTTTCTTTAAAATAAAAATTAAAGTCATTGGTATATAAAGTGATATTTGTATTGAAGACTTCATTTGTGCCAAAAAGAAAGAGTGAACAAAGCAAAAATCACGTTTGGAGGTGAAGAAAGGCAAATCGCAGCAAAACTGTGCTAGCGTGGCGCACCTGATCGGCGCGGCGCACAGAGTACAAATTTTACACTGGGAATTGAATGGGCACGGTGCACCAAACTGGCGCGGCGCACATGTGTCTTGGCACAGCCCGCCTGCCCTCCAAGCATAAATTTCACCAAAATGATCTTTCCTAAGCTTCAAAACTCTGCCAAAATCATTCCACAAGTAAGTGAAACATTCGACTTTGCCATTACAAGAGATTTAATCAGCTTTGATGACATTTAGATAGGTGCAATTACAAACCCTAGTTTGTTGCACATTTACACTACATAAAACTGTCTAGGGTTTGCAATTTTCCATTGTTGATGTTTGTTCCCCTGCATAATTGTCACAATTCCCTCCACTACACTTCCCTCATTTCATTTCCTTTTCCCTCTCCCATTCACAATCATCCTACCCCACTATCCCCAAAACCCTAAAACCCTATCAAATTCCTACTATTCCCAAACCTTAATTTGCATCCCCAAACCATATCACTCCCTAAAAACCCTACATCCAACATCAAATCCCTCCTTCATCAGTCCCACACATCAATCCCATTCATCAAACAGTAAACACATGTTCTTGATATAAAATCTCTTCATACTTATCATTGAACATCAAACAATGGCAAATATGGAAATAGATTCAGCTTATGAAAGGGATGAGGAAATAGTGAGTGATTTCTCCCAAGAAATTCATGCACCGAGAAGACCACATAAGGGAGGAAAACACATCTGAGACGAGCCCACTACACTCATAGAGCTATTGGTTTGTCCTCTTGCAGTAGCATGTTTCAAACATCGGTCTTGCTATCAATTTTGTGAGATGGTGGAAAGAGTGAAATACCACCATGAGCTTGCTAGACTTTTTGTTCTCCATCTTCACAATGGCCAGGTAAATTTAGCATGTGTTACCTTTACTTTGACACCTGAAACTATAGCTGAAGCTAGAGGTATTCCAAATGTGGGTGAATAATGGAACAAATGACAGCTTGTGGACAAAGAACATTATGAGCCTTATATCAAGGCTAGCTATCAGAAGCAGATCAGTAGGGTTTTCCCTTTCAGATACCTACAAGACACATATGCTCCACTCATGAAGCTAATTATCAAATACTTCAGCTGTGAAGGGAGATTTTCTCACTTGTACACCTACCATGTTAGATTATTGATGCATTTCACTGGGGTGAGGATGATGAACCTCCCCTATTTCAAATGCAAAAATATTGAGAAAATGACCACATTAGTGAAAAGAAAACCTCGTCATCAACAATATAATAGCATTTATCACTTTCCATTGATCAAGATTATGGTTTTGCATCAGCTGAGTTTGCTTAATGTTTCATGGGATGATTTCATTGCACATGAGGTTTTCAAAAGCCCTCAAGTGACCCCGTCAGTTTTTCAAGAGGAAGGAGGGCCTTCAAATCAACTAGAGGTGCATGAGACTCAAACCACTAGTGTGCCAGTATTCATCACTTATCAAAAGGGGACAAGGAGGTTATTTGCAACTGCAAAACAAGTACTATCTCCACCTGGGGTGGAAAGGGTCTCATTTCCTTCATCAAATCATAGGCAAATGCTATCTTCACCCGGGATGAAAGGGGCTTTGCCTTCTTCTTTAGTAAAGCATGTGCAAGACAAAGGTAAACAACTAGTGCATGACAAAGGGCCTTTTGAATATCAGGAGAGAGATTTAATTTTGATTCGGGATGCTGATGTGGATTTGGGCCCCCAAAGCTCAAGACTGAAAGAGATCATAAAAGAGCAAGAATCTAACATTCATGCCTTAGCTCTTAACCTTCAAAGGGCTAAGTTGGTCATCCATTACCTTAGGCAAAGGAACAAGTAGCTGGAGGATCAATACATGATCATGGAGTTGCAAACTATAAGGGAAAACCGGTAAGCAGCAAAGAGGAGGAAAGTTAAATTGTCACCACTTGAGCAAGAGATTGATGTTGATCGGGTATCTTGGCTAGAGAGGAAAAATATGCACTTGGAGAAGCTGCTTGAGAAATCAAATAAGGAGACAAAGATGTTGAGGCACATGGATTTTCATTATTTGGCAAGAAACAAGATTTGCAAAGCGAGAATAAGGAACTTAAAAGCCAAGTTGAGGAAAACATTGAGGACGAAGAAAGACCAAGATAAACTCAAAATCTTGGCTGAAGCTTCCTTGGCCCAACATAGTACTTAATGCAAGTCACTCAGTCCAAATTTCAAGAAATTTGGCACACTTTTTGATAATTATGAAAATTTGAAGGAAAAAACAGGTTTTTTGGCCTGGTGCGTAGCGCCACCCAGTGATCACTTTTTTTAGGGACCTTCTCTAGAGAAAAACTCTACATTTTTGGATTCCTTCTGAGAAATTATGAATACCCAGAAATTGCTAGAAATTTTTTTCAAGTTTTGGGCCTCCAAAAGGGTCAAAAACACCTCAAAAGTGCCCTCTCTACCCCTTTTTGGCCACACAGGAAGTAGTGTTGGGAGAACTCACTTTTGGAGGAAAAAATGAACACAAAATCCAGAAATTTCACTTGTTCTAGAAATTAGATAGATAGACCTTTCCAACAAGCCCACTTGGAGAGACTTTGGTGCACGAGAAGGCTTCGAAAATAAGCTCGAAAAGAGCGTTATGCATAGGAAAAGTGGCGCTACGCACAGGATGGAAAAGTGCCCTTTTTGCCAAAAAACTCTGTTTTTTCACCTAGAGAGGAGTAACAAGTCTAAGTGATTGAGTAAAAAGTTTAAATTGGGTCTTAGGGTCATAGAATAGGAGAAGGCTTTGCAGCTGAGTGTGCAGAGGCCTATTAGTCTGCAGCTGAGTGCACGGGCCCCTGCAGTTGAGTGCACATGATAGAGTCAAGTCTATAACCGAGGAAGGAATTAATAAACAGAAGTTTTATCATAATTTTGTGTATCTGTTCTTGGGTTAATGCATGTTTGATATTATTTGCAAATATACTACTTATTTACTATGCACACATGTATGAATGGTTTATATTGTTATTTATACTTAAAGCACTCAAGTAGGCAAAGTTAATTAACTAACGTGGGAACACCATTGAGGTCTTGGGTAATAACGTAGAGTGCGACGTTCAACCCCTCGGTAGGGTTGTGTGAAGGCAGTATATTAGGCTACGAGGTATGGGAAAGTGCATGTAACGACTTGCGTAGGGTCAAACTACGGACCACTTGAACTCATCAAACATCTCCAAGGTGTGGAAACCTGGTTCTAGCACCCTCCCATAGTACTTCAGGTGAGACCTCATTCTCCGCTCCGCGGATTGTTGCTGAAAGGGCCAGTAGTACTGGGGTTTGTTTGGATAAATTAAATTTGAACCTGGGTCAGGCCCCAATAAGCCAGAAAATGGCGGGATTTGCATAGAGATGTCTGATGTCGTATCACTGGAATCTGACAAAGAAAGGAATTGAAGAGTGGTTAGACAAGAAGATTCATGAGTTTGCGACGAAGGAAAATAGGAATCTGCAATTATCAAAGGAAGAGTGGTTATATTGCTACTTATATACATAAGTCCATGAAATTTGCTTTGCATCCTTCCCCTCTAAGTTGTACAAGTGGATCACGAAGCTAGCAGACAGTCAAGGAAGGTGTAGGCTCAACAAACCTATTGTGTGGACTCCAGAGTTGGTGCAAAGATTGGAAGCATCCGAAGATAAGATCATGCACACTGTGGATCATTGGCTTGATCGAATTATAGGAGGATTTATCACCGAGTTTGCAACAGATACTTCAGTAAGCTATAGCGAGGCGGAACGACGCTTCCTCAAAGGACCACGAGGTAAGTACATTAAATCTTTGAACACTGTGATTAAAATGCTACTGTGTGAAAAGCAGGTTATGTGAATAGATTGATGTTTGGGGCTACACGAAGTGCGAGGATCTATAGAAATGAAGGTAGCACTGAACTAGAAACTAGCCCCTTATTTCACCTCCATGAGAAAGCGAGGAAGAGAATTGTGAAGGTTTCACCAAGAAGTGTGATCAGTTTGATAAAGCAGTGAATTCCACACATACCACTTCCACCTACACCGCTGCTATTTTCACCATCTTCACTCCCGTCTTCACCCACACCACCTCCTCCACTAGCACAATTCAATATGGAAAGCGTGATAAAATTTTCGGTGTTCAAAGGAGTAGGGAATGAAGATCTGGACTAGTTTTGGTTCGTAGTAAGGGCTGTATGGGAAGCACAGCGAGTCACGGATGACAATATAAAGAAAGAAATGCTAGTCAGTGCTTTGCAGGATCGTTCACTAACTTGGTACATTAAGCACTCCAATGAAAATCCAAACATAGGGATCGTGGATATCCAAGCTACGCTAAACAGGGAATTTAGTAGGCCAAAATCAGAGACACAATCGATAATCAGATTTAAGGAAATCATGATGCTTCTAGGTGAGACCTCATGGGAGCTGGATTAGAGACTAAAGTGTATGATTTGTGAAGCCAACATGACCTTGACAAATGGGCAACATCGCGCATGGTTTGTAGCATCATTAACGTTGAATGTAAGGAACGCGCTATCATAGTAGAAGATATCCACTCAGGCCGAGGCCTTGGAGATCGCAATGAGACTGCACGAGACCCCGATACAAGATCCTAACAAGGGAGTCCAACAGATCCACACGTAGTTGAAAAATTTGTGCCTTAAGATGAAGAGTTTGTAACAAGATAGGATAGCTCACCCAGAAGCGCGTGAAGTATGGTGCATAAAGTGCAAAGGCCAAGGACATGACAAGGACCATTATCCAGTCTTCTCGAATTACCTGGCAAGAGGAGGACCAATTCCATTGAGACCAGAGGCACAAGAAGGACTGAGCACGGTGCCTGCATTATGGTGCGCACTTTGTCATATAGGAGTGAAGCATGCTACAGATAACTGCCATCTATTACAGAAGTATACACAAACTTCCCAACAGTTGTTTTGTAATTTCTGTAGATCAGTAGGCCATGACGAGCACAACTGTAGAAGTTATGAACTAATGATGGATTGAACTCCTACCTACGGAGTTCAGACCGAAACATGAGCCCTCGATCAAAATATAGGGATGGCATGCACCGGATTTCAGGGGCGCGGATGAGGTCGAGGTGGAATGGGACTAGGAAGAGGTCGTGAACAACTGATATGTTACAATTGCGGAGGACTAGGGCATTATGCCCATGATTGTACAAATCCAACGAGACCATCATGCTTATGTTGTACCCAGTCTGATCATGAGACAAAGGACTGTCCCATTCTGATAGAGAGGTTGTGTGATAAAGGAGCACTCCAACCTCCCTCGACTCAAAACTTGCAAATGATGAGGTCAGAGTCACACAAGGAAGACCCTAATGTAAATATTGTGCTCCGAAGTGGTATCACGAAAGGAGATGACAAAGGCAAGCATCTTGAAGAGAGTACCCGAGTTAGCAAGGCTCTAACAAAGGAACCAGAATTTGAATTAGAGCACGCTAAGGAGATATTCATGGAAGCTAAGAAGATGTTCATAGAGGCCTCCACTTCAGGAAGTAAAGGCAAACTGGAACTGGAAATGGACCCATCAATGCTCACTACATTTTTGGAAGCTTGGGAAGATTGGGAAGCACACAATGCAAACAGGAAGAAAGATGAGATTGACCGCACAGATCAGGGAATATGAAATGGATCAAGTAATTTTGGATCTAGGACAGGACGCGAACATCTTTCCAAAGTAGACATGGGAGCACATGGGTAGCCCGCATTGCAATTGTCTCCTATTCAATTGCGAATGGCGATTCAGTAAAAGATCCTACCTATGGGAAGATTGCAGGGAATAACAATAGATATTGAAGGTGTGAGCGTGCTTGTAGATTTCAAAGTGATAGAGATTTTTGATGGTAGCAGTCCCTATCCTACACTATTGGGAATAGATTGGGCCACTGACATGAATGGAGTGATAAATCTAAAGAAATGCAAGATGATTTTTGAGAAAAATTCACTACGCGTAGTGGTACCTTTAGACCCTACGGAAGGATCACGCTACACAGATCCATTGCGCGACTGCAATAGCGACAATGATTTAGACTATATTTACAAGATAACTGAGCAGGAGAAGGACTGGGTGAATCCAACAGTTGATGGAAGACTCTCGTGGGAGCACGAAATCTCCTACACATAAAAGCCTTTCCTACTTTGTAGATAATTCTTTCGTCATTTTGACTGGATCCATGTTGGAAAGAATACTGAGAGGGGGGGTGAATCAGTATTATCAAATTCTTTTCAATATACCTTCCAGATTTATACTTTAATTTATTCTTCAGATATTGATCATTAGTTTGTATGTCATTACCATGTAATAATGAGCAAGAACAAGAAAGACAGATAATCACACCAAGAAACCCTAGATATAAGGTGGAAACCCAATGTGGGTGAAAACCACCTACTGCAATATGTCTCTATCTACTTTCAATTAGAAACTTCTTTTACAATGATTTTGTACTGGTGCAGTCCTTTACCAGTACGTAGGCTGCAACCTGCAAAGAGCTACAACCCTCTCTCGTTTTCCAGTTTCTCCTAGAAGGGAGCTATAACCCCCTTTGCTCTTTTTACTTCTTTAGGGACCACGTTTCATGAATTTTCAAATTGGATCCAAGAAGATCAAATAATCATCAAGTACATGCAAATCACCCAATCTCCTTATATAATCAACCAATGAATCACCCAACTCTTCAGAATGCTGTAACAGAAAAGTAATACCAGAAATTTAAACCCAGAATTCTGCTGCAATAGATAAAATATAGTCAACAAATGTTTCAAGATAAGTCCGCAACTTCACCAAGAGGAGCCTGCGAATATCTGCAGCTCTTCTGAGTCTAAACTATGCAGATCCGCACTGGTCATTCTTCTGCTCTGCGTACTTCTGCTCAGATCCGCACCTTTACTTTCTGACTAACAACGTACCTCTACACTATGCCTTCTTCTGCACTGCGTACCCTACACTGTGCCTTCCGCTTCGCTGCATACACCCCGCACTGCGCTTTCTCCTGTACTGCATACCTCGCACTGCACCTTCTGCTACGCTGCGTACCCCCACACTGCGCCTTCTTCTGAGCTGCGTACCCCTGCACTCACGCCGTGGATTGCTTGCGTACTTCAGATTAGGGCCAAATTAACAGTCCTCCAATGTGCCACAGTTAGTCAGATCGACAGATCTGTCCTTGCGCCCGAGAGATCACGACTTATCAATAGATTTGCCTTAAGTTTTCTCCTTGATTTAGATCTAGCTTTTAAAACCAATCACCCAAAATTTCAGATCTTAAGATTTTCAAATTTCACAAGTATCTAGCCAAGTGATCTCCTTTCCTTTTTATAGGCAAGCCTTTCACAATACCATGGTCCAAAACCATAATAACACAATACCATGAACCCAATACTTCGGATCAACACATTTAGATGCAATACCATGGACCAAAACCATAGGATCAAAAACTGTCAGACTAATACCATGAACCATTCATGAAGATTCCCATGTGCACATGCTTTTATGCATTGGAGAGAGTGAAACTAGGGTCTGCACCTTCTAAATGAATAACCTGTGTGCATGTCCGCACTCCTTGGTTGGTGTACCTATGGGTCCGCAGCTTCTTCTAGGATTACCTGCGGGTATCTTAATTTCCATGATTTTGAGTGCCTGAACTGAGATTTGCCACTAGAATGAGTTGCCATCAAGTACAACACCTATGCCATAGTACTAACCAGAATCATAATGCCAACAATCCAACCTAATTATCCATAGCTTTCTCACTTACCTTAGCCCAACTCACTCCAAGATCTCCACCAACCACTCCACCAACCAAAAAAGTCAATGCCCCCAGGTGCCACCCTCAGGGGTAGGAGAACTAGGGTACGAGAACCATAGAAAGTATTCTGGTGGAGTTTCCATTTTCTAGGTTAGGAATATGTCCAAGGTAAGTCCGATATGCATTCGAAATGGATGTCTGAGTTATGATTTGTATCATGACCAGGACGGAAATTAACCAGATCAGTCGTTTTGTAGGTATCCTTAATTCTTTCATATCTTAGATATGTTGCACCTCAGATTCAGATGACGAAATAGAATGATGGAAGAATCGGTTACACGAGGTAACCACGCTTAACTGTAATATGATGACAGGATCACTGTGCTGCGTGACAATAGAGGTAAGAGATCTACCTATGTATGACGGTGTTATAGACATTTTTGGGAATTGCAACCCCAATCATAAATGTCCATAAACTGAGGGCTCCTAAGTCCCTAAAAGTGTTGCTTCATTGCCTAAAGGAACATGATCAGCTGATTACATCATCTCCCAGAAGTTCTCCACTAAAAACTGCTCAGAAATGGTCAAAACTGGACCATACTGAATACCCAGTGCAAAGGGTGCGATGCATATCACCTTCCCAGTGTAAAGGGTGCAATGCATACTGAATGGCCCCTCTGTAGGGTGCGATGGTCGGGAATGGACAAATGACAGGGACAATTTGCGAGGTGGAAGATCATGGAATCTTCTAGAAGCTTCCCCTCTGACACTTGCCTCTCTATTTTCGACCAGGGATGAGTAAGAGATCATCAGTCTTCAAGTGGAATCACGAACTATTAGAGAGAGGACACTAATCAAAACCGCAGAATATGACTCAGCCCCCTACAATCATCTATATATGGATCCCTCATCACAGAGATCCAGAGGCTGGAACCTTGTATCTTGTAGAGAAGTGTTGTTGGTTTTCTGGTGAAACTTCATAGTGTTGGGTGATATAAGCTTTACTTGAGGTGAAGAAGGGCTTTCTTGTTGGAGGATGATGCTAGGTCAGAACATATGGCTGTAATCCACCTGCTTTTCTTGATATTAATAAAGCTATTCAAGTTTTCCTCCATATTCTTGTATGTTTGATTGTATATGCATTTGTATGGTTAACACATATCTGGTCCTGTGTTATTTATGAATATAGATCTATGTTCTTCGATAGTAGTATGTTGCTTTGATTCCACAGGTGCTCTTTGAAGCTAGGTAGATGAAGAAGAAGCAGCAAAGATGTATTAGGAAGGAGAGGAATCAAACAAGGAAACCAAGCGCAAGACTAAGGTTGGTATCCTTTGTTCCACTCTTATCTATTTTCATAAAGGAAAGCGAAAGAAGACCTTACTTGTTTGTTTCTAAGATAGCTACCAGTCTTAGTGGGAATAGCAGCTCTGAGTGGACACTATTCCGGGTAACAAAATGGCGACTCAATTGGGGAGTGAATAGATTGTTTGTTAGCCTATCTTTGTTTGTTTTATAAACTTACAGATGGAGCCTGAATTCAAGCCAGCTAGCCTTCGAACTGCATTTGTTATACAAATGCAAAGTAGATCAATGCTGCTTCAATCTATCTCTGGGTTTTTTTTATGAATTAAACAATCGATCTGCAAACATTCTAATTGCCCTAAGTGGTGGCTCTGGTAAATTTCAAATTGTGAGCAAGAACTGGTTAAAATTCTCGCACTGGTACCATTGCACCCTCCCTTCAAGGAAGTCTGTATGAATTGCACTTCTCATGTGCAGTAGGTGAGTTGCATACTGATTTCCCTGTGTGACAGGTGCGATGGTCAGGGAAGGTTAACTTTACCTTCAGACTTTGGCTTTTCCTTCACTTTTTTTAGTTCTATTCAGGAGTTTTGCTGTCTGTGGTCAGTATATCTCAGTGAAAACCCCCTTCTCTTACATCATTCTGTCTCCGTTGTGCAAAGAACAGTAAGTGTTTTTATGTATTGTGCACCATTTTCAGTTCTCTTTTGCAAAGAAGTAGCATAGTCGAACTGTCGTTTCTTAATCTTAAAGTGTCGTAAGTGTCGTTTTCAGTCATAGAAGACAATCCCATTGTCTTTATAGTCAATTATACAGTTACTCTTGTATATGATTTGAATTAGTAGTTTTTAAAGTGTCAAAAAGAAATTTTCATTTCAAAATCGCAAAGTGTTTCCCTTACCTTCACTTCATTTTGAAAAGAAAGTTGTTGAGTATTGTCGCTTTGAAAATAATTCAGATTTTCACTTAGATTTCTTATCATCATTCATACATCAAGAAGGCTGAAGTAAATACATGCATGTGCATTTGCATTTAGACTGCTTGGTTTGATTTAGGAGAGTGAATTTAGGGTGTTCTCTGTGCTCTTTGTTGAAAGACTCTCAACTTTCTTTCCTTAGTAGCTAGGATTTTCATTGCCAAAAGAAGATTAAACAGTTGTTTATCATCTTAGACTGCATTTTAGGAATTGTATACACATCACGCGATGACCCTGAAAGGAAAATTTTTAAACAAGATCAACTTAAAATAAATTTAATGAATCTAAAAATGCTTTGGAACCTAACGCACAACATCTAGAGGTCTAGGCTAGAGACGTATTTCGGTGTCGTAAAACCTAGTAACTGTTGTTTTCATTGTTGGTTTGGTGATTCCTCCACTCTAAGACGGAAAGTGCCAGTACGGACTTGTGCTCCCACGTACCATCGAGTATATATCAAGAGACCACAATAGGCTACATCCTTTATCCTTAGGAAGCTGTGTCTGCCGCCTTATCGATCACAATGCACTGAACATAGCATTCGGGAAGATTGACTACCGTACCGTAAAAAGTATTTTACAGTTTTGCGATTGGTTTGGTAATCCCCTCTGCCTAAATTTCCAAAGAAGTCTATTTTTCTCCTTTTCAAACTCCTTAAAAAAAAAGGTCCATCTAAGCACTTGTCACTTCAGGCTCATTAAAAATCGAAGGCGACTAGAGTCATCTTTTGGTTTTTCTCGACTCTTTAAAATTGAAAAAACAAGTTGTGTCAAAGTGTCTAAAATTTATTTTAATCAGAATAAGATCACAAATTCCCTCGTTGGTCTTTAGGTTGAGAAAAATGGAGTCTACCAACCAAGGATTTCCCCTTGGAGGAAATCCTAGTCCTTTCTCCTCTTGGGGAGATGTTGGTGCACCCCATATGACCACATTGTCACTTCCAGGGTTGACGATTGGTTTGCCCATATGACTCTTCTCTACCTTTGTCATTTAGAATACCATAATTCCTGAACAGTCAAGTCAACAACTAGATGATACCAAAGTTGCCCCCTAACCTTCTACTTCGTTTGTTTCTCCCTCTCCTCCTTCCTCTTCGCTTGATAAAGCTGGTAAAGCTAAAGATCAAGTAACTAAGAAGAAGAAGAAGAAGAAAGAGAAAAAAGAAAAGAGGAAGAAGGAACCAAAATCGAAAGGGGGCAACCAGGCATCGTCTAGCGAAAATCCTCACACGGCACCATCTAAACCTAAATCTCCATGTGTCATTTGCAATGGAGACCACTATCACGAGATTGTCCCTGCATCCCTCAGATCTTAAGGGACTGGTCTCCTTGTTTGCACAATCCGGTGTTGTCAACCTTTGATGATCATGTTGAAAGCACACCATCAACCAGTGAAAGTGAAGTGTCTAGACAGAAAAGGAATCGCAAATTTCCTTGTAAATCGTGTGAAGGCGATCACACCATCCACCATTGTCCCTTCCTTGACGAAGCTAAAAGAGTTTTTGATGATTGTCCTGCTTCACCACTACGGCTCCCTCCTGGATATAAAAAATTCTTGCCAAGTCCACCACTAGTTGAAAATCCAGCTGGCACGCCTTTGTGGTCAGCCGAAACGTCTATCATTGAAAATGAATCCTCTGAATCCATACCAGACGAAAATCAAAAGGTCGAGGCGATAGTTGACCCGGTCTTGCCTTCAGAAGGTTCATCTTCGAATGATACTGTCACTGAAGAGAAAGAGAACGACACCGTTCAAATTCTTTTTGTAAACACAGACTTCGATGAACTTGGGGGCAGTCTACCCGTTCCTTTATTGCATGAAGGAAGTTCATCAGAGTCATATCCGGCCATCTATTCAGTCCCACCTCCAAGCACCCTAGTCGTTTCCTTCGACTGGAATCTACTAGGCAGACCCCATTTACCAGCTAGTGTACCATTCTGAATCATTGTACAAGCTTACAGAATGGTCATGGCTGGTACCATCATAGATAAAGGGGCTTCTGTGAGTATCCTTTCCTCAACTACTTGGAAAGCGCTTGGTTCGCCATCACTTTTGCCTGAAATGAGAAATCTAACAGGCTTTGACAAAGGAACCAGTCAATCATTAGGGATCCTTCCAAATGTGCCTATTACTTTGAGAAGGAAACCATTCACATGAACGTGATGGTAGTCCAAGGACCCCTAGATTATAATCTACTCCTAGGACGTGACTATATTTATTGCATGGGAGCCATCATCTCCTCACTCTTTAGAGTGATGTGTTTTCCGCACGAAGGCAAAATGGTCAAGCTCGTAGACCAAATTTCATTCCCCGGTTCACACATAGAAAATAGTCAAATGCCATCCCTAAATGATATTTTCATGCAAGGAATGTCTCATCGATCTCCAGTCCATCCACCTGATGAGTGTGAGTGATTCAGGAGGATATGACTGAAACCTAGGGGCATGCACCCTAGTCTGTTTCAGCAGGAAAACCTTGGGTATAGAGTAGGTTTCCGTAGAGGATATATGACTAGTCTGACACACTTGTCCTCACAGGAAAATGGGATTAGGCTAGAATAAGGTTGTTAGAAAATTATATATTACGGAGCAATGGAACACATAAAATATTGCAGAAATATAAACACAGAAAATGCACAAAACAAGAGAGACGCAGATATACGTGGTTCACCCAGTTTGGGCTACGTCCACCTCGAACAGCCAGTCCTTCCTTTTTATTATCCAGCAAAAATAAAGAGACAAAACCTACAGCAAAGCCGCTGTAATATCCTCTGTTTTGTCTCACAGTCTTACCTCTCTGTTTCCCGCTCACACACACACTAAATACACCTCTATCGCCGCCTCAAAATACAATGCCCTCATACAAAGAGAGGGGTTGCCTTGGGCAAAAAACCCTAAACTAAACATAAGTTCTACCGTCAGATCATCCGCCTAATGAACGGCTCAGATTGACTAGAAATTACTATACGTTTACAAGGCAAATTTACATATGTTTTTAGCTTCGGGGGCGCTACCCCCGAGCCCCCGCCGGGGGACCACTGGCCCCCGAACCCCCCAGCCGGGGGGGATCAAGTCCCCCTCACGCCCCCCCGCGTGGAGGGGTGTACAAAACTTCCTGGGGTATACATCTGGCTGAAACAAAGACCTCTGAACAATCATGCTCCACACACAAAAATCTCCCACTTGGAGAATGATT